>JAJMIA010000030.1:0-147714 GCA_030583345.1 Schwanniomyces pseudopolymorphus | reverse complement strand
CAGGTAAGGTTTCATTAATAGATTTTGGGTTATCAGATTGTGAAAATAATGACGAGCGTAAACAGAAAGATTTTGATGATCTTGATGAGATATTTCAGAAGGGTAGATATAACACAATGGATCAATATAAAGAGAATATTGATATTGAGCCAATATACGAATACAAAATAACGAATTATGAAGAGGAACTAGGCGACAAGAAGGAAAATTGGGACAACTCTAAATCAGGACCTGAAGTTCAAAAGAATAGCAATTTTCTTAACAAATAAATCAATGATCTATTTTGCTAGAAAAAATGTGGTTATGATATAAATTATATTCCACGTGTACCTCAGCATCTAATAGCTTAATAGAATAGCTATTCTTTATAAATTGAGAGCCAACTGGATCGGTGCCATTTAGAAACTTGCTATTAATTATGCTAATGGCTTTTTATGATTATTATAACTTTACTTAGTAATGAAATAATATCTAATTATTAATGTAAATACATGCGTATATTCCTCTTGTGATATTGTTATATGTGTTGTGCTAGCTTAAGAGTAGGTTCACAACACAAATTTGTGATAAAACTTCGGATTAATGCAAAAAATATCATCGAGAAATATTACTGGTGGTAAAGAGGCAATTATGCCCACTTGATAACAGCTCAAGGCCATTGAATGGATGATTGAGATATTTTCCATTTAACATCCAACTGAACAACTTAAAATCAGCTCATCCCTGTTACTACGGCACAACATGAAATTTTTCATTGTGTAACATCATCAGTGTTGCTAGAACTAATATCTTTTATAGATACTTCAATACATATATAATAAGATATATATTTATCTTTTTTAGATATTTATATCTTTTGGTTTTTATATTTATATGAGTTATTTTATAGTTTTCTGTATATGATTTAAACCGAGTGAATTAAAATTTACATATTGTACCCGATCTAGTATTTAAAAGGTACTACCCAATATATTATGTGGCAATTGTTGTAGACCGGTCAGTTTTATACAGTCCTTGTTCTTATAATTTACATTTGGGATTCCTAAAGGGATTAAAAATATGATCAATAGTGGCATAGACGTATTTGACAACTATCATGAATTTGATACTTATTGCTGAACGTCATCATCATTCTCTATGTTATCTCAAGCAACCATTTTTTATTATAGCAGGAGTTTATTATCATTCCTCTTTTGTTCGTAGTGTTCTATTCCAGACGACATGAATTTAATATCTAATTTTGATGCAAAACATCTTGCTGACCATGAAAAGACATTTTACAGCCCGGAAATAACTTTAGACTATCAAATTGTGTATGAGGCATCTGGATGTCATAGCCAATATGGAACATAATATAATTTCGCCGCTTTTTTCACAACACTTTTAAAATTTTCACTGTGTATCATCATTAAAATTAAGAAACCTGAGTTATTAAAGAGTTTTAATCATTTAAAACAAGTCTATAAATATTTTAATGGGTTTTCGTGTACTAATTGTGTCTGAATTGGCGCAACCTCTTAAGAAAAAACATTTATTGTACTTTTATTAATACTTATATTCTTCTTTAGCTACATAAGGTTCTTCTAAGTAAGTTACCTCTTTGTCAGTTAATCTGAAAGTCAACGCTTCTAAAAAGTCATCTACCCTTTTGACTGAGTTTATTCCAACAATAGGATTAGCACCTTTACTTAATACCCATCTTGTTGCAATGGCGGCCATACTTACTTTATATTTTTTAGAAAGCTCTTCAACGCGATTTACGATTTTTTTGTCTTCATCTGTCGGTGTGCTCAACCCTTTTTTAGCATATATTGGATCAGTTGTCAGTCTTTCTGTTCCTGTAGATTCTAATGGACGTGCAAGAAGACCACTTGCAATAGGGGAATATGGAATTATGCCAACATTTCCAAATATATTGTCGTTACAAAATGGGATCATTTCACGCTCTTCTTCGCGATATACGAGATTGTAAAAGTTTTGCATACTAATAAACTTAGTCCAGCCGTTTTTCTCAGCAATAAACTGCAATTGTGCAAATTCCACAGCCTTCATAGAAGACGCACCTAAATACCTAACATTTCCCATTTGTACCACGTCGTGTAAGACTTTCATTATCTCAAATTTAGGGGTTTCACGATCAAGTCTATGGATTTGTAACACGTCAATATAAGTTCCTAATCTTTCAACAGAACTTGCGACAGCATTTAGAACATGTTTCCTGGATAATCCCTGGGAATTCACGTAGTCTATTTTAGGATATTTTTCAGAGCCATATTGAAATAAGCTAAAATTTGGATCATTATAATCCATTACACAATATACTTTAGATAAGATAACAATTTTTTCTCTTGGTATATTGTATTTTTTTATAAATTTACCCAATATTAATTCCGATTTACCATTCGAATATACATCAGCAGTGTCGAATGTTCTTAAACCATTGTCATAGCATTTCTTCAATATATTCATGCATGTTTCCTCATCATCAATAACCCATGAATGAAAATTTTTGCTTCCAAAGGTCATACAACCTACAATGATAGGTGAAATAGATAATCCTGATGCACCTAATTTGTTATAGACAATATTTTCCATGTTTCCTTAATAATTTTTGATTACAATTTAATAAAAATGTGGCCCAGGGTATCCATTTATTCTAATTATAACGCATATAACGCATTTATCGGATTTTATCCTGGAAATTCTCAGCTTTTTTACAACCCCTATATTTGACATAAAGCCTACATAGACAAAACATGCCAGGTTTGACAATCCATAATATACTTCCCCCTCACAAAACTCTTGACGGGCTAATATGTATTTAATTTGGGTTGCTTTTGAATTTGTCAAGCGCACTAGTTTTCAAAATAATACTCGACCTCCTGGTAATATTTTGGCTAGTTCGGTCAACTTGTTACAAAAACATTTTTCTATAGGCTATACCATAACTACATATATTACAAATAAATAATAATTAGCTATCAGTTTTTCTGGAAATAAAACAAATAAAATAAGCATTCTAATATCACTAATGTAATAGTAATATGATTACAGACATTTATCATGTTGACTTATTTCAGATCGTTCAAAACACACTCAATCAAATAAAAATATTCATTATAAATTCCTCTCTTAAAATCAAAAATATCTAGATGCAATTTATTGGTGTATTCTTTTGGATAGTTACTTTTAATACAATCAGCTGAATTTTCAGAAACAAACTTGCCTAGAGGGATTTTATTCAAGCATAGAGAATACCATAAATGTATTTATAAATAAGACACCTGGAGCCGTAATGGAAGCAGCATTGCCAGTTACAGTAGTACTCGAAGAATTGGAAGCAGAAGAATTGCTCGAAGAGTGAGTGAAATTAGAACACCAGATTTCTTTGATTGATGGCAAGACACCTCTACCAGTAACACCAGAGGCAGAGCGATTAACCAGTGGTAATGGTTTGGTAATGTCATCAATGTATGAAAGAACGGGCTTGTTGAAGAATTGGTTAGAAGTATCAACAATCTTGTTTTTGTATCCGCTAATATCAACTACTAATTTGAAAACATTTGCATTACCATCTTCGTTAGTGTCATACCTTCCCAAGTTATAAAGATTCCAATTATCTTCAACAGTTGAGATTTCAGAGTAATGTGTATAGTATGTATCATCTGTCGTATTCTGTTTAGAGCTGCCGACTCCACCACCTAATAATAACGCTAAAACCTTATTTTGCTTTTTATGGCTTTTATTTTCATCAAAAGTTAATAAAATACCAGTGTTATTGTTGAAATATTCATCTGCAAGCAACGGCTCCAAGAAGTTTCTAGCCCAAGAGCTAGCAGTTTTGAAATTACTATCGTGTCCATCATTAGTCATGTTAGGAGTGATGAACATCCACTGTGGTAGAGTGTGATTTTGTAAATCATTCTCAAATTCAGTGAAATTTTTGATTTTAGTTAGCTTTGCAGAGTCTTTGGTAATAGAATCATAAGTTATTAAAGGGTTGTGTTTTCGCATATAATCATTAGCGTGAGATTCTTGGTTAGAATATTTGAAGCCTTGATATCCGCTGTATGGAATATTTTGTTGGTATTCGCCCCAAGAGATACCCTTTTCATTTAACAAATCAACAATTGTGGAGATATTTTTAGGTAATCTAACGAAGTTATCGTTGCTCAATCCAAAATAGTCACCGCCAACGGCTGCGATATAATTTGGTTCAGACGGATGAGTTAAGCTCCAATAGTTGGTAAAAGTGATACCTTTTTCGGATAATAATTGAAAATCAGGGTCGCTAGCAGCCGTATTCTCATCGCTATTTTCTAACCAAATAACAACAAATCTATCAAACACTTTGCCAAGAATATTAGATGCAGTGTGATCAGTTAACACAGTAGCAGCTGAGCTTTCGATAGTCTGTAAGCTTGGTTCAATGGTACTGAAAGTACGTATTGTAGCTGCTGCAGTTACAAAGAGGATGAAAAAAGTGAGGGAAATAACTCCGTTTAACATCATTCAATGCTATTCAATTAACTTAAAACTAGGTAGTTGGGAATTCCTTATTCTACCAAAATGCTCATTTCTGAGTAATTGTGCTCCTTATTGTAAAGTTATAATGATCTCGTTACATTATAGCAATATTTATCATTGCAACAGAGTATGTGCAGTACATTACAAATGGCATATTTCTTTCCAAAATATTATACTGTGAACACAGAATAGTAGACTCATACTGCCACTAACAACATCATTAACCACTCCCAGAATTTACATGAATTCGAAAATCAGAAAAGAAATACCTATTTTATTGATTATTTAACTAAACAGAGTCATAAGCCTAATACGCCTATGGCTTTGACTGCAGTAGAAATTGCAGACGCTGGATTGGAACCTGTTACAATTCTACCATCAGTCACTACATGCTCTTCAAATGGAGCTTCTGGTCGACTAAAATTTGCACCTAATTTCTTACATAATACCTCAATCGAACCAAGATGGTCTTTTTTCAAAGTTCGATCGACACCGATGATCTCTTCTCCTTCATGAGTGAACCCGGTGATTGTTTTTCCTTCAGCTAATAAATTACTAGGATTCTCTGGATCATATAACCCATCAAAAATTATTGAACCATGACTTACAGCAGCTATTACACCATTGTTCTTCCAAACATTCTGAGCAATAGTATGCAACCCTTTGGCCAGAGGGAAATCAAAAGCTGTACCATGTCCACCAGGGAAAAATATAATTTGATATTCGTCCAGATTTATCTGTGTAGCCTTCTTCATATTGGAAATTGAGACATTGAAGTCTGAGCTTTTATTATTGAATATTTCCAAGTCCTTCTCATTCAAGAACATAGGGTCAAGCGAGTTTACGTCATATCCAAATGAACCAGTCTCGGACACAAATTCAGAATGAATATTGTTTGCCTTGAAAATCAAAAAAGGGTGCAATGCTTCGCTTAAAAATACCCCAGTTTTGGACCCATTCTCGTAAAATTTATCATGATGCGATGTAACCGCTATTAATGCTTTCACCATTATAATGATATTTGCTTGTAAAATATTTGAGGACAATGCAATATATTTAGAAACATTTGTTTGTTTAAATATTATAAATACTCCCCACATAAATGTAACAATTGCTACTCACTGTAAAAATTTAGGTTATAATTGCTATGTATTGAATTTTTCGGTTCGGTTGCTGTATAAGAAAAACGAAACATTTCTCCAGTCAGGGTTATGTATCTAAATGCATTGGCAAGGATATTTTAATGTTCGCTGATGACAACAAGTAGGTAATTAGCTTAATTGTTTGTGTGCGTTTTGAGACCTGTCTCTTCGCAGTTTTATATGGATGACTATGTACTTAAGACAGTGATTCTGCTTCTATTGATGACCGTCTGGAAAGATTAAAGTATTTGAAAATATAATAGTCTATGGGAGAGTACTATAAACGAATTCCTGAAATGTATAGAAGTTGAATCCTTTGGATCAATTAGGGTTTTCCTGTATATAAAATGAACTATTTTGCAATAAACTGTATGAAGCAAAATGAAAATGATGTCGGCAAGATACAATCCTTGCTAGATGATGACTTATTTATGCAAGAAATAGAAGCTTGTATATTGACAATTCAGAAAAAAGTATTGATCAAGATATATCTGATTGCTTTTCATTCTAGTTTGGATGATCGTTGTATTTTAATTTTTACTTAAGGGACATTAAGAAGGGAAATATACAATAGAGGACATCTAGCTATATCATCTAGCAATAAGAAGCATATCTAATTTTTATTAGATTGTATAATTTCTAATAAAATAAGGGCCACCCATATCCACCCTGCTCTTCAATGAGTATAGTAAATAGTAAAGTCGTTATAAGTATCCTTTTTTTTAGTTTCATATTATTTACATAATTCAAATTTGCAAAAACCATTCTTCAGCATTTAGAAGTTCTTTTCTTTAACTTAATAAATAAGATTAAATAATATCTTTTACTGTCATTTCATTCATTAGGTTTAACTGAGATTGTATTATTTCACACAATTTTCAGTAGTAGTTTGGACACTAGGGGGAATATTTATATGTTCAACCTAATAGTTTTTCTTTGCAGCGATGACTTGTTTGAATAGTAATTAATTATATTTTTCATATTAATATTTTCAAGAATGCTTTATCGGATCACCACTCGGAAACTACAATATTCTAAAGAGATACTATATAATTGAATTTAGAAAATTATTTAGTTTGCGATATTTCTGCTTTTTATTGCATTAAAATATTAAAAAATTACTCTGTAACGAGGTTTCCAAAAATAGAACTGCAACCAAAACGCCATTAAAATCCTAACTGTGGAAATCGATAGCGCGAAAAATTTCTTGCTTAGGAAGCTATACACGCGAATAAATTTCACCAACAACTATTTTTCTTATCAGTGCAATGGAAGAATAAACAAATCAAACAACGGTATTTTGATTACTTATCTGCTTGTTTTGAACTTAGCATATCAATAATTAATTCTCCAGGTGATATATTTAGAGATATAAAACATTAAAAAAAAGTTCTATTCGCCATACGTCTGGGGTGCTTGTACTTTTATATTCAGCACTTTGCGATAGTTCGTTTCAAAGAATTATCTTAGAATCTAAACTATAAAAATGATACTCAGAATGTCAAATGCATAGATTATCATATCTCGATAAAAACTTCCAAGATTGAGAATGAAGATAAATGAATGCGTATTGCATATTGCATATTGCAAAATATCAAGATAAGATAAATCAAAACTAGTATATAACACAATGATTCCTGTAAGAATAAAATAAAAATTCAGTACTTATCAATGCAAGAATCATCTAGTAGCATTGAACAAGAAGTAGGAAGTTTCTACGGTCCGGGAAATGTCGTATCTTACTGTGATTTCAATTCAGATGACAATAATTTGGAAAAAATAGGTTACAAAGCGGAGTTGCAAAGAAAGTTTTCTACTCTTCAAGTGTTCGGTGTATCATTTTCAATCATGAGTTTAGTACCGTCAATATCATCAACTTTAAGTTATGGCCTTATTGCTGGGCCAACAGGTATGATATGGGGTTGGTTTATTGCTTCTTTTTTTATATTTTTAATTGGTATATCGATGTCAGAAAATGCTAGTTCTCAACCAACATCAGGTGGTTTATATTACTGGACTCACTTTTATGCTCCTGATAGAATAAAGGTTGTATTATCTTATGTTGTTGGAAATACAAACTCTATAGCGTTAATAGGTGCACTTTGCAGCATTGAGTATGGATTGGCATTAGAAATTTTATCGATAGCAGTTATTGCGACTGATGGTGAATTTCAAGTTACTAAATCAAAGACATATGGAATTTATCTTGCTTGCGTAGTTGTTCATGTTATTCTTACCTGTTTATGCTCCAAAATAGTGTCTCGGTTACAAACAGTATCAGTTATATTAAATGTTATATTGATAATACTTTTTATTGTGGCATTACCTATTGGTTCCACTCCCCACTTCAAAAGCATATCATATGTGTTTCAAGAATTCGACAACTATTCAAATTGGAGTATGGGTTGGACTCAAGTTAGCAGTGGGTGGCTAATGCCAATATGGTCCATTGGTGCATTTGACAGTTGTGTGCATATGAGTGAAGAAGCGAGAAATCCTAATTTCAGTGTTCCGTTTGGAATATTAGCATCAATTGGTGCATGTTGGGTTTTTGGGTTCATAGTACTCATTGTTTTAGCCTTCTGTATTCAATCAAATAATATACAAGCTGATATACTTGATACTAAATTTGGACAACCAATGGCTCAAGTGATATATGATTCTTTGGGAAAGAATTGGGCAATTATATTTATGGTCTTAATTTCAATTGCTCAATTTATGATGGCTGCCTCCGTACTAATTGCTATATCTAGACAGATCTGGGCATTCTCTAGAGATAACGGATTGCCATTTTCTTTCTGGATTAAGAAAGTTCATAAAAAAATGATTACCCCAATTAATGCTATTATATTTGGTGGAATAACATGTTGTTTATTAGGATTATTATGTCTTATTGATGATACAGCAGCAAATGCATTATTCACATTGTTTATTGCAGGTAATTACTTTGCATGGGGAACTCCTACCTTTTTGAGATTAACTGTGGGTAGAAATAAGTTCGTCCCCGGATCTTTCTATTTGGGAAAAGTACTTTCTACAATCATCGGATGGGCTTCCACCATATTCATAATTTATACAATTATCATGGTAATGTTCCCAGCAAATATGAACCCACTGAAATTAACCATGAATTACACAGTTGTTATTACTTGTGGAGTATGGATATTCTCATTAATCTACTATTTCCTATATTCTAAAAAAATCTTCAAGGGTCCAGTAAAAACAACTGATGATGATAAAATAGAGATTGACGAAGAGTTAAAATTAAAAGTTAATATTAAAATTGTTAGCAAAGAAATTACAGGATGAGCGATTTATGTAAAGTATCTCTTATTTATAATATATTTAAAAAGCTTCATTAATATTGGTCCCACCATTTCTGCAATACTTACTACAACTTTTAATCGCGATTCCAAATTCCTCAATGAATAGATTTTAACTCACTCTTTGGTAATCGTAAATAATTTTTGATAGTTCCAACTTTTATCGCAACAAAAATCCTCATCCTTAATGTTTATTAAAAATGATGAAATATCAATGAATTGTTAGTGTAACAATGGAAATAAATTCACCTTCTTGGTTTATATGTAGATGCAATCTGGCCAGTATAAGAATTGAAAACTATGGCACTATTCAAAAGCGTACCTAATTTTTTAGTTATTCCATGTATTCTGAAATACGAGCTCTGATTAAGATACAGTATGTTGATAAAATATGGACAGAATCGATATTTTCAAGAATAGGTAAATTTGACATTCATCTAGTTACATTGATCGTACGATCTTTCACTTTTGTTCGATTTTTATGCAAGCTAAACCTCAAGATCCTAATATATAACTATAATGATCCTAAATTACTCATAAAAGTTATTTGACTAAAATCAATGACTGAAAGAAATGTACTTATATGATAATGAAAAATACTATCGAGAGGAAATTCATTCATTACCAGTGTATTTAGTTTCAGAGTTTTAATTATTGATTATATCTTTAATGGTATGTATTTCATTCCGATGATTCCAGTTATTTTGGGAAAAAAACTGAATGGGTGTTACGTTGCAGGGAGAAGCCAGCTTTATAATTCATCTCAAGTTATTCATTTAAACTACACTATAAGCAGTGAAACATTAATCAAATCATCTAGATGAATAAAAGATATCATCAAAACTTAGATCCGGTATAGAATCAAAGTTACCATAAACTTCTAATATATCATCTGGTAGATTAAAATTTTCATCATAAATATTACGTGGTTTTTTTTGTGTTTTACTTTCATCAGTTAAATTAAACCATTCATTGGGGATTATATTCATCAGCTTGTTCTTGTTATGAAAATTGATTTGATTTTGCTCATTTTCATAATATTTAATAAGAATCTGTCTTAATAAATCACTCCTTTCATTATATATTTCAATTTGAGCAGAGAAATAATCTTCGTTAAAGATGTCGATATTATCGTATAGAATTTTGGGAAGCATTAATCCAATTTGCTTTAAGCTATTTTCACAAATAGCTGTTAATGCATCTGCATTTGATCCTGTAATATAAAGGAAATCATTTGTCGCTTCTGATAAAAACTTTTCCTTGAATATTAAATTCAAAAGATACTTTTGTGATTTGACCGTTTGTGATGAATAGCAATACCAAGATGATAGTAAGGAGCTAAATGACAAGCATAATGATACGCATCCCTTTAGACAATTCATAAATTTTAAACTATTATTACTTTTAAATAAAGTTATGCTCTTGACTCGAAGAATAAATGATAATAATATTAAATTAATCTTCTGCATTGCACTTTCCATGCTAGGTATTGTCAAAAAATAAAAGTACTTATCAGATAATAGCACACAGTATATATTTACCAATAAATCACTAGTGACGTTGGAAAGTAATTTTTTCTGGCAATGATGTAGCATTGACTGTGATTTTGTTCTTTCACAGTATAAAAATAACAAATAATAGGCACACATCAAGAAGCATTTAATTTCGAAAAACATTAATACCTTTATACTCCTAACTAATTTGTAATTTATAGGTATATTAGATTCTCCTTTCTCTAAATCAATCATCGTCGGCGAATATAAGATAGTGCATTCAAATTCTGATAGTAATAATAGAATTTTTTCCACACTTGATCTGTTTCTAATATCTAATAATAATTCTAAAATACCTTTCAAGGGGTTATAACATTGCCATTGCAATTTTATTAAGTGTACGGCTTGCCTTTCAAGTTCTATTTCGGTCGTATTCGAGACAGTATTGATGAAGGATGGGAATTTAACATCATATATCCTTGTGGATATATTCAAATCACCACCAGATATACATGATTGCCGGACATCCCATAGTATTAAAATATACCACATCTTACGAAATAAATGACAAGTATTCTTATCATTTTTGAAGACAGAAAATTCTGAAGGTTCTCTGTTAATTCCTAAAGATATTGCCAATCTTATCATCGATGAAAGTGAAATTTCGGCATCGCATTCATCTATACCATCCGATGTTTCAGGTGCATATCTATGATAAAATTTATATAACATTATAAGTTGAAGCACTTCAACATTAGATCTTCTGTTAATATTGAATTGATTTATACATTTCTCGGCAGTTGAAATAAGTTTATAGGAGTTCAGCATTTCCTCGTCACTTGCACATTCGGCCTGTTTTCCATTAAGTACATCTTTAAAGCAATTTAAGGGATTTCCTTCATATTTAAAACAAAATGAAATCCTTAATAACATTAAAAGGATCCCTATTGTAGCTATATCTGATTTCCTCTCGAATTTTATTATCCTTTTAGTTCCTTCCTCATAACCTTCTAAAGAAATGATTCTTTCAATCTTACGTCTAAATATAATTTCATCTATAATAGGTAAGAATGGATACAAATTTGTAAAAAATATCTTAATAAGATGGTTTATGGTTGTATTCAGTGGTAGCAGTTCATTTATCTCTTCAGAAAGTTGAAGGAAAAAATTTAGTTCATTTTCGGATCTTACATTTATACTAATATTTCTACCTAATTCCAAATTTCCATATTTCAAAGTGTCCAATGCGTGGTTCTTTGGTGTAATATATTCGCTTCTTTTTTCCTCTTTCTGTAGTTCAAAAACTTTATCAAGAGCAAACTCCTCTAGAACACAGAGTAAGGGATCTGATTTCATTATGCTCATCCATGAAAACGGACCATAGTTCATTTGTCTCGAATTATTTAGACTAAATGAGGAGAATTCTTTGTAAAAATTCAATTCTAGCTTTGTGGTATCATTATTCAAACCATTTTCCATCTCTTTATTTAATATATTACTCCTTTGAATTTGGTTAACTATTGTTTGGTCCAACTTTTTCGAATTATCTTCTTCGAAGGTTATATTCTTTACTTCATCTTTCAGATCTCTAGAATTATCGTTCCAACGATAAATACATTCAACATTGGCTCTTCGACATTGTTGGCATGGTGTCTCTCTATTACACCTCTTCTTTCTTTTCTTGCAAAATAAACAGACTTTACTTAATCGAGATTTACTAACCCCATTCATCTTGGTGATAATTTATTCATATACTAATTTTTCAAGCTCCCAAATTAAAGAATATTGTTACACAAAATAATATTAATCGTAAATTCTTCTTGAAATGACATATAATAAATACATACACAATGCAATTGTAAACAAACATACATGGAATTAATCAATAACAAGAAGCTAAATTTTCTGGAACTTTTTGACCTTAACAGAGATACAATTTTCCAAATCCTCATTAGAGTTATAAATCAAGGCATATAAATTTTTAGAATAATTGTAAGGATCTCTGATATTTTTACAAGCAAAAAAAACATCAGAACTTCCGTTAATTTGTAGATATTCGTTATTAAATTTTACTGGGGTCTAATACTCCAAGGATAGCTACATCTTGAAATATTGAAAATTCTTGAAAATAATCTGGACTTGGCTGATTAATACTTGACTAGTTTCGTTATAAGGAACTTTTTCAGATTGGTCACCCAAAAAAAGATAGTTGATCCCAGCACCTTCATGATATCCATTTAATTTCTTTTCATTGATATTTGGATCTTTGGATTCAATTTCTAAGCCAAATTCGACAGCTAAAGCTGAAGTTGCTGCAAATAATCCTGATAAAGCAAATACAATTAATTTCATTCTGGTTGTTTGTAAAATTTAGTCTATATAATATCAATTGCTCGCTTTACTGGTATTTATAATATTATATTATACCCTATAGATTTAATCTTTCCTATTTTTAGAAAGTGTCTTAATATTCTTGGATTAGTACTTTAAGTAGACATTGTTGTACAATATTAACGAAGAAAGTCAAATGACATAGTATTCTTGTGAATATGTGTTATATACTTAAATTTGTTTTCAAAATATAGTTATAAGTTAAATGAATCTTAATCTCTAAAGAGAATCCAATGAGTCGAAATGTGTTCCTAAAAATGGGCTTAGTTCATTATTCAAAGATTTTTCAAAAAAATCAAAATCGTGAACAGCTGCATTTGTATGGCTTTCAAAAAAATCATTTAAAAAGAGATCCAGTTGAACTTTTCTATTGCTATCGATTGTAGAGTCTACTTTACATCCTGCAATCTTATCTTCTTGAATATCTGAAAATTTTGCATTAAAATAATCAAGTATTGCCTTTAAAATCAAAGTTGCTTTAAAACACAGCAAAAAACTTTCTGACAACTGCAAACTACTTTGATATAAATCTTCCAAAACCCAGAATATGCTTGTACAAAAGGTTTTGTCCGAAGAAAAATCTAATAATGACCATTCTAGCAAAGGCTTAATTTCTGAGGGATTCATATAAGAATACAAATTCGATAAAGAGAATGATCCATTTAATAATCTGTTCATACACAGACATACTAATGGGAGAACTTTTTGCATCGGTATCCAAATACAAGAAGCATATAAAATTTCATATTCCGAAAAAAAATCAGATGTTTCACCTTTTGCGAACTTATACCCATTTTTCATGACAAGCAATGCTTTTCCAAAGGCAAAAGAAAGGTAGCGAACTTTTTCTGGTGAATCGTCACTTATAACATATAATGCAGAGTGTATAATATACATGTTAAAAAGCAATTCGGTTCTAAAGTATATAGATTCAACTCTTTCAACAACATTAACCAATGAATTGACTTTTTTCACCTTGTAAGTAGTCTCAAGGTCACGTAAATCATTCAAGTATATAACTTCCATTTCTTCGACAATTCTATTTAAATTATTCTCAAGGTTTGCAAAATTCTCCCCATTCATGGTTTTAACAGAAAGTCGTTGTAATCCCATCATTTTTTCTTTAATATTGAAATACTCATAGCCTGTTACGTTGTTTGAATTTTTCTCTTCTATTGTTTCTGATAAAAGTTGTTTGTACAAAATTTCATCATTAAGTAATAGTGGTGTTCCCATTCTAAATGATTGCCTTGAATCGTAGTAATACAAACAAGAAAGGATACACTTGAAGTCCTTGATGTTATCATCTTCGATAAATTCATTATCTACATATTCAAAATATTTGTGGGCTCCGATAACCCTGGAAATCTGAATGAGTATTCCAAATAGGACACTTAAATCCGATCCATTTTCTTCATCTTCGGGAGAATATACTTTGTAAATATAAAGAAACAATAATGCTTTCAATCTTAATACATCAGCTTTTCTAAATTGGTCCATTGACAATAATATTTTATTTATCAACTCGATATGCGAAGGTGATATTGTCCCACTAGTAGAAATTATCTCTTTAACAAATTTATGCATGGATGAGGTCAATTTCTTATCAAAATATGATTTTAATGGTAAAGTCAACGTTGCAAACCTAAGTGCTAATACAAGGATAGAAGTTTCACAAGGATACCTTGATCCTATAATAGTGATGTCGTTTGTGTCCTGTTGAATCACCAATTCTAATATATCCATTAAAAAGTCTCGATTCAAGAATGGTACTAAGTGATGACAATAATTTATAAATCGGTTCACTAGTACTCTCATTATAAATGGGGACGGTAAGAGATTAATATTCAGTTTTAAGGAGAAACTTTCTGTTATCTGAGTATTCAGTGACGTAATTTTTCTAGGTGTTGGAATAATTCTTTCAGTTTTAGAATGTTCAATTTTCCTTAATGTGTGGATCTGATGCTGCAAATAACCTTCAAAAGTTTTGCGAGAGTAAGGATCATTCAATAATACAAACATATAAGAGGACATCCCAAAATATCGCATTTTAAGGTTCTTCACTGCAATGTAATTGAGGCCATTAGACTCTTTACTAGAATCAAAGAATGAGTTATACAACTTGTCTAACATACTTGCAGTTGAGCCTGTTGTTGTTGAATCGCTTTCAACGCTGCTTCGACTACCATTCTCCTCCAATGCTTTCACCTTGATTTTAAGACTCTCTATTTCCGCAATAAGCTTATTTCGTTCAATGGCACTTGGAGAGTTACTTTCCGAGATATCCTCTTCATATCTGCATAAGTGCTTAATGTCTTTAGAAACACAATTTGTGCAGTGTGGTTTGGCTCTGTCACATTTGTGTTTCTTCAATCGACACATGTAACAAGATATTGGTACTCTTTTTCTGCTAGTCTTTTTGCCTTTCTCATCGCCAATCATAGATTTCTTGCTAATTTCCATTTACTAGTGAACAATAATCAATATGCCATATCACGCAATTAAACGATGAATAACCTGCTATATTCTACAATCTGAGTAAGTGATAGATATATATATAAAATAATTACCACAAGTCGTTTAAACGTATTTATCGCTTACATCTTGGCAATACAATACTAGTCTTCTTTTGTAGTTGCGCTTAAATTGTGCTAGAGACGCTTTGAAACTACGCACTTTGATTGAATGATAATACCGCAGGGAGTTTACGGACATTTCTGCACAGGAACTGTTCCATATAAATAGCCATCAAATTCCAAGTGTATTCAATTCAGAACAGCTCAATTGTATAGCAATTACTTCATATCATGTCATTTTTTACAAATAAGGATGTTGACCCTAAAGGAAAGAACGTTTTGATAACTGGTGGAACCAAAAATTTAGGTGCCGCAACTGCGACCGAGTTTGCTAGATTAGGTGCAAATGTTTTCCTTCATTACCATTCAGCCAAAGACGACAACAATTCTAAGGCATTTGCCAAAGAATTGGAAGAAAAATACAAAGTTAAAGTCGCTTTATACGCTGGTTCATTGAACAACAATGAACAAGTAAAGCAACTTTTCAGCGAAGCCAAGAAGGCATTTCCACAAGGTATTGACGTGGCCATCAATAACATTGGTAAGGTTTTAAAGAAGCCATTGGTTGAAACTACTGAAGAAGAATTTGATGCAATGGACCAAGTAAACAATAAAGTTGCTTTCCTTTTCTTAAAGGAAGCTGGTAAAGAAGTCAACAAGGAAGGTAAGATTATTTCCTTAGTTACTTCCTTATTGGCAGCATATACTCCATTCTACTCTACTTACCAAGGTACAAAGGCTGGTGTTGAATATTACTCAAAGTCACTTTCCAAAGAATTACAAGACAAGAATATTTCAGTCAATTGTGTTGCTCCAGGTCCAATGGATACGCCATTCTTCTACCCTCAAGAAGAAGATAATGCTGTTGAATTCTACAAAACTGCCGCTATCCATAACAGATTAACTAAGGTAGAAGATATTGTTCCAATTGTTAGATTCTTGGCTACTGAAGGTTACTGGATAAGTGGCCAAACTATTTACGCCTCTGGTGGTTTCACTGCCCATTAAGAAGTTATTCTATATTATGTCTTTAATGAAATGATACTTTTTTCTGTTTATATCTAAGTATGTTAGAACTATTTGATAGCTAAATCGAGAAAATTATAGTATTGATCATAAAACATGTAGAAGCCAATATTCATCAGGATTCTTCTCTTGGTCTAACTTGGAATGAATTAAATGTGCGAACATCTGATATCTCATATGACCAATAACATATATACATAACATAACCATCCAAATCTTAAGACACCTTAAACGAATGTTTTTAAGTCTTAGAATCATATTGCGAAGAATCTTTCAGAGTAATTCCATAGGGAAATATTAATACAATCATATTCTGCAGATATTACTATATAATATGTACAAGACTTACAAGTGTGAAACTGCAACGTTAACAGGTCGATTGTAGCTCAATTTTACTCTTGACAGTCCCCTACAATATGTTGGACATTAAAACGTATTCTCAACATATATTTGACCTCATTTGAATGGTTAATCTTCGGATTTGATCTATTTTATCTTGTGAATACCACAGTCGGGTATCAAACGGAAAAAAATTGTTAGGGGCAACCCCGCAATTTAGCAATGCTTCCCCAGAAAATACTATATTAACTAAATCAAATATCACCATGCTCAGGATATGATATTAGATCTAACAGCTAAGTGGCTACTATTATGAAATACTTGATACTGAGTCGTTACGGGGTGGCTAATTGTAAATATTTAGGACTGATTAGAAGTATGAATACTCTCTCAAAATTTCCGTATCCAAATTTGCAAGAGGAGGATCAATTTTTTCAGGATCAGGTAGATTCCATCAATCAATGGTGGAAATCAGAAAGATTTACTGGGATTAAGAGACCGTATACAGCAGAGGAAATTGTGAAATCTAGGGGTACTTTACCAATTTCCTACCCGTCTTCGGTCCAAGCAGAAAAGCTTTTTGCTTTGCTTCGTCAAAGATTTAAAGAAAAGAAGCCAGTTCATACATTAGGCTGTATTGATCCAGTTCAGGCCACACAAACCGCATTGAATCAAGAGGTCTTGTACGTATCTGGATGGGCTTGTTCTAGTGTTTTGACTACAACGAACGAAGTTTCACCGGATTATGGTGATTATCCGTATGATACTGTTCCAAACCAAGTTGATAGATTATTTAGAGCCCAGCTACATCATGATAGAAAATCTTGGGAAGAATGGTTTTCTTATACTAAAGAAGAGAGGGAACAAAGAATTGCCAATGGAAACCCTAGAATAGACTATTTGAGACCAATTATTAGTGATGCTGATACTGGACATGGTGGAACTGGATCTGTTATGAAGTTGGCTAAACTTTTTGCTGAAAGAGGGTCAGCAGCTATTCATATAGAAGATCAGCTACATGGGGGTAAAAAATGTGGACATTTAGCTGGAAAGGTTATTGTTCCAACTTCCACGCATATTTCTAGACTTATTGCCACGAGAATGCAATGGGATTTGATGAACTGTTCTAATTTAATCATTGCTAGAACAGACTCTGAAACTGGTTCTTTATTAAGTTCCTCCATTGATCCTAGCGACCATGAATATATTCTTGGAACTACAAATAAGAACGCTAAGCCGCTAAGTGAAATACTATCTGATGCACAAGCTCGAGGATTATCAACTTTGGAAGTTAATAAATTAGAAGATGAATGGCTCGAATCAAACCAACTAAAGACCTTTGATGAATCAGTCTTAGAAAAGCTTAAAAGCTTAGGAAAAGAAGATTTATTCAAAACCTATTTGGAATCATCTAAAGGAAAATCCAATTGGGATTCAAGAAGAATCATCAATGATTTAATTTCAGAAGAAATTTATTTCGATTGGGATGCTCCTCGTACCTCTGAAGGACATTATATGGTTCGTAGTGGTATTGATGCAGCGGTTAAAAGAGCATTAGCTTTTGCTCCTTATGCAGATATGTTATGGCTCGAGACAAAGACGCCAAATGTTCAATATGCTAGGGACTTTGCGTCTAAGATTCATGAAAAATTCCCTGAAAAGATGCTAGTCTATAACTTAAGTCCAAGTTTTAATTGGTCTGCCCACGGATTTTCAGAAGACGATTTAAAGAACTTTGTTTTCGACTTGGCTAAGCATGGATTTGTTTTACAATTGGTATCTTTAGCTGGATTGCATGTTAATGGTGTTGGAATGTGGGAATTATCACAAGAGTATAAAAATAACGGAATGAAAGCTTACGTTGATCTTGTTCAAAAGAAAGAAAAGGAGCTTAATTGTGACGTTTTAACGCACCAAAAATGGTCCGGTGCTAATTATGTAGACAACTTATTTACCACTATTCAAACAGGTTCCCAAACTAAGTCAACTAGTAAGGACTCCACTGAAAATTCATTTTAAATAGTAGTAATAAATCATTAAATCAATTATACTTTGCCCGTCATATTTAACCCCAAGTTTGAAATTGCCAAGTTTGAAACATTCTTGTAATATTACTTACATAAATCTATTTAGCTACGTATAAACTAACATATTCGTCGATGTCGAGTTCTTCGAGTTCACTGCTTAAGCTGGCTTGAATGACTTTTTCTGTTTGTTCAGATGATTCACCAAAGTGTTCTCTTACATGACGCTTAAACTTTTCAAGTAGAACAGGTGTACCTTCATCCCGACGCTTTCTATGACCAATTGGATACTCAATTTCAACTTCATCTAAAGAAGATCCATCATTAAAGGTAATTTTAATTGCGTTACCGATATATCTCTTTGATGGGTCGTGGTAATCAATTGTATATTGCCCCTCTTCTACGCAATTCATTTTTTCCCGAAGAGCATCAATTTGTGGATTGGCAGCAATCGAATCACTATAATCATCAGCAGTTAAACGACCATATATTAAGGGGATGGCGACCATATACTGAATACAATGATCACGGTCAGCATAATTGTGTAACGGACCTTTTTTGTCTATAATTCTCATTGCAGCTTCTTGTGTTCTAATTCTCACATGCTTGATATCCTCAATTGATTTGCCAGCTTCCTTGATCTTGTGATGCAAAATCATAGCAGCCTCGGCAGCAGTTTGAGAATGAAATTCAGCAGGGAATGAAATCTTAAACAATACATTTTCCATAACATAACTTCCATAATCTCTCTGAAACTTGAATTCTTGTCCCTTAAATAAGACGTCATAGAACCCCCAAGTTTTACTTGTTAAAACTGAAGGCATACCACCTTCCCCATTTTTAACATGGTATGCGAGATTGACTGCACGGTAACATGCATCACCAGCAGCCCATGATTTTCTTGACATAGTATTTGGAGCATGTCTGTAAGTTCTTAAGGATTGCCCATCGGCAAATGCTTGAGAAATTGCATCAATGGTTTGATCATAATCCAACCCTAACATTTTAGAAACAACAGCCGTAGTCGCGACTTTCACAAGTATCACATGGTCTAAACCCACCTTATTGAACGAATTTTCAAGAGCTAAAACACCTTGAATTTCATGCGCCCTGATCATTCCCTCTAAGACATCTTTAACCTTGAACACTTTACCTTCAGCGCCATCAGTTGCCTTGCTAACCCTCGTAAGATAGTCTGCTACAGCAAGAATTCCTCCTAAATTGTCACTAGGATGGCCCCATTCAGCTGCTAACCAACAATCGTTATAATCCAACCATCTAATAAGGGTTCCAATACTGAATGCTGCCCTGATAGGGTCAAGAACTATATCAGTACCAATAACTCTTGCACCGTTTGGAACTACTGTACCTGGAACCGTGGGTTGAATAAGTTTCTTTGGTTGATCGTATTTCAAAGCAGCAAGTCCGCAGCCAAGAGTATCGAGGAAGCAAAGTTTAGCTGTGTCAAAAGCGATCTTCGAATCAATGTCAGATTTATGAACATATGAAGCAATATCCTCTACTACCTTATCTGGACGAGGTTTTGAGTTGTCGGTAATAATTGTAGCCATTGATCTGTTTAAATTCTTTAAATCAAACTGTCTTGCTCTTCTAGCAGCAGTAATCAATCTTGAGTTGATCATTAAATATAATTATAATTTTACTTTTCATGAATTTTTCAAGCGACTCCAGTACTTAATAACTACAAAGCAACCTGATATTTCCAAATATCTTTATCCCTGGATATTAGAAGAGGGGATGATATTCAACGGAATAACCCATAATCCACTAATGCGAAATGTGGGGTTTAGTACCACTAAAACCATCTGATATTTTATTTAGAAATAAACTGGTTTCATGTGAATTCTCCTCCTTAGACCTAAAAAAGTCGTTTACTCCACAGAATAAATAGGCATTATAAATATGATAAATCTACAAATGAAATCTTAAAATAGGAGGGTATATAATATATATGTTAGTTTATGATGCTCAAAAGTACGAATCAACTTAAGCAATTACATGGTGTTGGCAGTAGCATTCGCTTGTTACATGGAACCCGGGTACATGGTACTACACTAGATCTCAAAAGCACAGTAAAAGAGCTTGCTCCTGAGAAAATTGACCTCTTGAAACAAATAAAGAAGAATCATAGCAATAAAAGCCTAGGAGACTTGACAGTAGCAAGTGCCATTGGTGGCATGCGTGGATCTAAGTCGATGGTTTGGGAAGCCTCCAGTTTAGATCCGATTAAGGGAATTACCTTTCATGGCCGTACAATTAAGCAATGCCAGGATGCATTGCCAAAAGCTAAGGATGAAGTCGATTCCCCTTTAGCTGTTATGTTGCCTGAATCCATGTTCTGGTATCTTCTTACAGGCAAAATCCCTCTGCAAAGTCAAATAGATTCATTTACTGCAGAATTAGCTGAAAAATCTGAACTTCCTCCATATCTCGAAAAGATCATGGAGAGCCTTCCTAGGGATTTACATCCGATGACCCAACTTTCTATTGCAGTATCAGCATTGAATAGGAATTCTACTTTTGCAAAAGCGTATGAAAGAGGCATTTCTAAGGCAGAATGTTGGGAGTACACATTTGATGATGTTATTGATTTAATTGCTAAGATTCCAACAATTGCAGGTAAAATATACCAACATTCCTATAAAAGTGATATATTAAAGAATAATTCCATCAATTCTCTTGGATCTATTAACAAATCAAAGGATATGAGTTATAACTTAGCTTCATTACTTGGAATGACAGCTAATGATTCTGTTAACACACAAAGCTTTTCAGCTGAAGAGTCTTCTGATTTTGTCAACTTAATTAGGTTATACTGTGCTTTACACGGAGATCATGAAGGTGGTAATGTTTCCGCCCATACAACTCACTTAGTTGGATCGGCTCTTAGTGATCCATATCTTTCTTATTCTGCTGGGTTACAAGGTTTGGCTGGTCCTCTCCATGGCCTTGCGGCACAAGAAGTACTTAGATTCATTGAAGGGATGAAAGATAAGCTTGTAAAAGTTGATGGCAATCTCCCAAGTGATTCCGAAATCAGAGAATACTTATGGTCTATACTTAATTCTGGTAGAGTTATTCCTGGGTATGGCCATGCTGTTTTAAGAAATGTTGATCCAAGATTTGAAGCTATGATTGATTTCGGATTAGCTAGACCCTCGATTCGTGATTCTGATATTTACTTCCGTTTAGTTCATCAATTATCTTCGGTAGCACCAGGTGTATTAAAGGAGCATGGAAAAACTAAAAATCCATTTCCAAATGTTGATTCTTCATCGGGTGTATTATTTTATCATTATGGCTTAAAAGAAACATTATATTTCACAGTCATATTTGGTATTTCTAGAGCATTGGGTCCCCTTGCCCAATTAATTTGGGATAGGGTATTAGGTTTACCGATAGAGCGTCCTAAAAGTATTAGTTTGAATTCAATCGCTGATAGATTTAAAGAGTAGTTTTAGATTTTTATTTAGAAATCAATCTATATTGTATGTTTTGACATTTCTAATATGAAACAATGTGGTTGAGAGTATGAAACATTCCCATTATCTTAGATGCTTAAAGAATTCAAATAATAATAAAAAAATAATATTGGACGAGTCCGGAGTCGAACCGGAGACCTTTCGCATGCTAAGCGAACGCGCTACCAACTACGCCACACGCCCTCCTTCTTTTATTTTTTGAGTTGTGTCAATATAGCATGAACTAAATGATTTACGATCCATTTTCTATATAGCTCTAGCTATTCTATACACCAGTACCTGTGGAGACATTATCTTATATAGTACGTTCCTGACATGGCCCGATGTGAATATACGCTTACATGTCTGCATAGTTTGGTCTCACTTCTTATCGTTTGTGATCTCTAACATTATTATGAAAGGTGTTATATAAAGTAAAGTAACTATGAGTACTGAATTTCCTAATATTGTACGGCCTTGACGAGATATTTCCCTTTTGGACAAGTGAATGAAAATAGGCTCAAATTATCAAATAAAAGCAATGCCAGTCGATCAACGGAAATTCACATTATTGGTGGAAGCACAAGAATTACCCTGTTATAAATATAGTCAAGACGCAAGACAAGGTACTACCTTTATAATTTTTTTACTTTTTATTTACAGGAAACTTTTTCATCATGGTAAAACGATTCTAGGTTAGCATTTAAGAATAAATCTATTTTTCACTAGAGAATCAAGCCAACTTTGTTTAGTCAAATCTTCAGTAATTAGATTTAGAAATTGTTCCAAGCGCATATTCCGTAAAATAAAGCCGAACTGAGCCTGATTCTGAATCGCGCATGTAAGATATCAGCACGCAATTGGCTGAGACGTCGCAGGGAGGTAATTGCATTTGGTCCAACTTTTTGTTTGTTCTACAAATTATTTATAAATATACATATATATATATATATAATAAGATTGTGATTACATTAAATATAAGGTTAAAAATGCCAGATTATATTTAGTTATTACGATTTCATATCTAAACCCGGTTTAGTTTAGTATAAGTTATTATACGAAAAGTAGTAATTTTCAATACTCGCATAATAATATGTGCAGTACCTGCGTTGGGTCACCTTAAAAATTATCAAAATTACTAATTTATATTAAATAAAGTGAGGTTAAGTTAAGTTAAGAGATAAATCGATGAAATTAATGTATATTGTAATTATATTGTAGAGATGTGAAATACATGATGCTCCATAATTTTTATTGGATTCTTTGATTATTAAAAATGAATATGGGAATTTTTGTTCGAGAAGAATTTCTCGTAAATCAAAAAACGGACTAGTAATACATTTGCGGATTTAATTTCAAGATACGAGAAATCTTCATAATAAAATCATTAGATGATTACTTAACAAGGAAGTGATTACACTTCAATTTCTTGACCAAATTCATGTCGGTTGAAAACTCCGCCATAAATCTTGAGCTTCTCCCGCTAATTTGTGGGTGTAAATTATAATAAAATAATTTAAAATATTAACTACAAAAATGTCTAAACTTAGTCTTGTAGCAAGAAAAGAAATTAGAGATTCGGAATCTGACAGAAATAATTACCTTGAAGCAATTAAAAATGCACTTGGTCTTGAAGATTTCAAATTAGATATCGATTGGCTTAACTTAACAGAAGTCGCAAAAGCTAAAGATCCAGATTACGAAAACAGAGCTGGTGAAATTTTAAACTGGTACCTTGGGCCATTATCTTCAAAAATTCAAGACTTGTGTAGAGATGATATGGTAAAAGAAGCAATTGGTGATTCCTTGGGTTCTTCTGCTGTTCTCCAATTTGAATCTATTCCAAGAGGTGACAATAGTGGATATTCTAAAACAGAGTTAAGTCCTGGTGTCTTTAAAATTATAGTATTCGAAGGTTTCTTTGCTACCAATGTAGATTATATTGGTAATGATATAGAATCACAATTGTAGATGTGTTTCTAAACCAACTGAAAGCAAACATGAGTCATGAAGGAAATAAAAAATGGTTCATAATTGATAACTTTTCAAGTTTTTAATATTGACTATATAGCATTTAATTCAAAATATACACTACATGTTTCACTCAATTTGCAATTATAAACTTGGATAATTTGTCTACAGGATATTTATTATTATCAGTGTAACGTATATTTATTCGATTTCAAAAGATTTCGGCAAGGTATTTAAAATTAATCGTTTTAATTAAGAAGATTCCAGGGCAGTAGAACCAGTAATTGTACCTGATGGTTTATTAATGTAATCGCTGGTAGTTGGACACCATAATCCAATAAAATCCCTAAGAACATTGTCAACAGGTGAAAGTGTTTCGAGAGCACCAACACAATTAACAAGAGTTTCTGCAGATGTTAAGATACCATCAGCAGAAACACAAATCCAGTTGTAATCTTTGATGAGAATGTCAGCAGCCAAATTGGTTTCGTCAGTGAAAAAATCTAAAACAAATCCATTCTTTTGAGCTTCACCTTGCATCTTGTCAACAAAGTAGTTAGAAGTGGCAGATGGACCTGGCAGAGGGAGAGTGTTTAAATCGTCAGCAGTAACTGCAATAAGGGCCTTAAGGTATTTGGCAAAAATTTCAAGGGCTTGTTGGCCACCAGAAACATTTGAACCAAGGGCAACACCGATTTGAGCAAGAGCAAGAGGAACAAATCCACCATCTCCTCCGGCAGCTTTATCCATACCTAAGATCATACTTTCAAGTTCATCAAAAGTACCATCTTTCTTGTAACCACTAATACCAGTAGCTAAGACAACTTGAAGTGCCAGTAAGGCTAAATCCGGATTGGTTATATCACCAACCAATGTGTTGACGACACATGTTAAAGGATCAGTTCCACCGAGAGCAGTAGAAGCGTCACTACCAAATAAGGAAGTGACCTCGTTGAGAACATTAGTTGCAGCACTAGTGGCGTCAGCACGCTTTTGTGAGACGGCTGGAGCGGCTTGGATTGAGGAGGCTAAGAATGCAGCAACTAAAGACTTGTTGAATGAAACCATATTTATTTAAATGAGTGTGGATAATTAACTTTCTAATTAATATGGGAAAAGAAAATACAAGAAAACTTGGGACATTGGTCTATTAAATAGTCCAAAATTTCAAACTATCTACAACGTTGTTTGTAAATGTTAGTCAGGATTTACAATGGTAATGTTCATATTGATTGTTACCTGTAAGTCGTCACTTTTATTCAAGAAATATATTGCAAAAAAATGGTACTTCTGTATAGACAACAACTTTGGATTCCATACATTACCTATTTTGAACGTTATGCATGGGTGAAATGTTTGTCGCAAGTTCTATTGTTTAGATACTATAAGAAACTCGATTTCCTCATTTATCGCGACTTATTATTCTAAGCGCATTTGTTTTGAATTTTCGCACTTGGAACAATCAGGGTCCTGAAATTTCTATTCTCAAGCTCAACATAGGACTACCCTGCTTAAAACTCGTCTAATTTATGCAAAAAGCCGAAATATCAACACGAAAAAGGGTCTTCTGTTACGTAAATCCTTCTTCGATTACTTAATAAGATGGGGGGATTAATTAACACCTGTTGACATAGTCCCAGCGTAAATTCTCTCAAGGTAAGATGTACTTAGTGCCTATACTATGATAACATTTAACATCCTTCTCTGTTGTGAAACCACCGATTCATTTCATATTAATTGTACAATATGCGTATTAGAGTACTATTCTAGAATTTACTTACAACAATGGGGTCAAATTGGGATGTAGTACTTCTTGTTGACGAAAGTCGTTATTCAAATTTACTTTCGTCAGATATTCGCCAATATATCATAATAGAAGCCTGAAATAGTACAATATACAAACATGTAAATAAGCATTAACTAATCAACAGCTCTTGAAATATGTTACCCGGTGAGTAATAACTAGTATAATACTTTCGCTAAATATTACTCTTTTATGGAAGTTGTATATGACTATCATTATATATATGATATTAAGCAGTAAAGTTTTACCATATAGATAAAGGTTTTTGGTCTCAATAGTTAAACAATACAAAACCTTAATAGACTATATATGTGAGTTTTGATATGTTCTTAAGCTAAGTAGTGGCTACCAACTTCAATACTCATATTTGACATAAATAGTTACAAAATAATTTTATACTATTTAATGCATTGAGGCTTGAACCGCCTAACTATAATATTCTATTTGTTTGGATTAAAAACAATTCAACGTTGAAAAGGACTAGAAAACAAATTGAATTAAAAACAAAGAAATTACTAGAAAATCAAATTTCTTCTTCGATGAAGTAAACGGATTGGGTTTCATGATGTAACAGTTGTTAACTCTAAAGTATATCTGAAAAATTAATAATTGGCTCATTATACTCATACGTAACACTAATTACGAAATTATGAATTTTATAAAAGGAATAACATGCACCAATAGCCTATTGCTTAGGAAGATATTTAGTATTAATAAATTAAGAGAAATTAAGATCTAATGTCTATAATGAAATAAATCCCTTTCAAACTTCCTTCAAAATATTGAACATTCATATAGATAAAATCTAACTGTAAAAAATAATATTCGTTTAGAACATTTTTGTAATAACAAAATTTTTGCAGTTTCATAATATTTTTAAAAAATTACATATTTGAGTCAATAAGATAAATAAATTGACCAAAGTAAAATATTGTGAAAAAATAGTTTAAAATTCAACAATAAGATGAGTTTTATAAGTTTAAATAATTACAGTAATTTCTAATATTAGCACAAGAATATTATTACATGAAAATAGAATTAAAAGATTTTTTTTTATTAAAAATACTGAAATATCTTAATTATACTTTTGTAAGTTTAAATAACTAATTTGGATTCATTTAAAATTAATCAAGGAATGTTGATGATGGTGACGTCCATCTGACAATAGCATAAAGATTTTGAATGGATGTTTGAGGTATTTTATATCTCACATTCAAAATCTACAATAAATGAACTAATTCCTATCTACTTATTGATGTTACTACAATAGAGTAGTCTATAATTATGAATAATTGGTACAATTCCTATATGATTTAAACTCATCAGGAATAATAATTAACATTATACCGAATTAGTACCTATCAATGAAATATGAAATATATTTTTTGACGAAAAAATAGAAGATTAATCTATATTACTTCAAAAAGGGTGTAGTCAAAGAAGTTTAATCTTTTCAGGTTTTACTATTAAGAATGAAATTCATTGCATAAGATTTTTTTTTTAAAATTTGATTCACCCTAGCCCATAAATCTCGATACCGCTATTGGTTAAATAGCAGTATTACCTATCTATACTACTCAAAGGTGTGCTTAATACAAAATAAATTTACAATGAGCGTTCCATGTATAATTTCGAGGCAAGAGCAGATCTACTACGAAAATAATTTTTAACCCAAAATAAAGTAAAGTATAATAACATACATCTATTTGCTATATCATTTGAAAATTTCTTGAATGTATTTTAAAATGTGTTTAACTTCTGAAATCATATTATAGAATTCGTAATTTGATTACGAAATCCGAACTTCGACAATAGTTTAAAGAGTTCCATTGCCAAGAAATGCTTTAAATATACGAAAATTCAAATAACGAGATTAACTTGCAAAATTCTTAACGACTTGTTAGAGTAATATTATATTTGTATAATTCTTCATATATGGTTAAAGAATGAATAAAGATATCGATTCTATTAGGGAATATAATATAGGTGCAACTTTTAAATCAAAATTATGCATCTTTTGGGGTCTTCTAGTTTTTATTTCTTCTTATATAATTATAATTTTACCATTATTTATTAATTCAGGAATTCATGTTTTAGACCTTTATTTTTTAAATTTTGACTTTTCTAATACAACATTCTACTATATTGAATATAGCGATACGTATGAGAAAAGAAATATATTTGACAATAACAACGGTGCAATTGAGAAAGATAATAATGACTTACAGTTAATTAGATTTACTAAAACTCTAAATCCTTTAGATGAGAATACGCATGCTGATAACATAAGGAATAAAATTTTGCAATTCAAAAAGAAATCAGCCACTGACGGATTAGTTTCTGATGTATCTTCGGAATATAAAGACTTTGAAATTAACCCAACCGAAATGGGTATCTACGATATATATCAATTTGGATTGACAAATTGGTTTAAATGGAATTTGGATTCAAATGGAAATAGAATCAACGTTACAAAGGGACTGAGTACATTATTGAAAGGATTAACTTTAAATGAAGAACTAAATAAAGACATAACCAATAAGAGTTATACTATCCATATTGATGATCTATATTGGAATTTCAGCTCTGGAGGACATCGTGGTACTTCTTATTTATTAGGAGTTGCAAATAATATTTTGAAATGTCTATTTCCCTTGGGAATATCATTTTTAGGGTTGTTATTCTTCAGCGATGTCTTAGCCTTTGGTTTGATATGGGGACATATTGCAAGAGCGATGTTTATTCCTCCAAAGCATATAAGTCGAATATTACTATATTTTCCATTATTCGTTTGTGCTTTTTATTTTATATATGCCATTCTTATTAGTTCTAGTTCAATGGGATATCAACAGGGAATAGCACATTTACATTCTAGTTTCTCTGTACACTTCTCTAAGTCTTTGCAAGGTATAATGTGGGCATCTCTTACGTTATTTATACTTCGCTGTTTTATACTTTCTTCTCATGGACAGAAGATAAAATCATCCCAAGTGCCAATCTCATCTGTTATTTAATATCAAATGCAGTTATTATCATTCGCCAATATATATCGACTTTACAACAATATTTCTGTAAATTTATATTGACACTATCCTACTGCAAACATGTAGATATTTTTAATAGAGTTTGACGAAATCACATTTAACCACAGAAATAGAGAGAGGCACTTTATTGGGTTTTGTATTAATTTGTAGAGTGAAGTTACAACCCACTCTATTACGATACAGTATTTTTTACAAATGGCAATTATAGATATCTTGAACATATAAAAACTCCACAAAATTTAGTGTCCTAAGGAAATAGAAACTAGGATAAATAAAAAGGGAAATGGTATCAAAGTCAAATTATTATATATATGAACATCTCCAAATCTCTTACTATATTAGCCAATTGCGATGAGGATAATTCTTTCCATTTGACAAAAGTCCTACTCTTCCATTGTCACTTTACAGCATATGGGATATTTAGAAATTATTTAATTTCTTCCCCTTCTTTAGATTGAAACTTACCATCAAATTTTAGTAAAAACTATTTTCCCATATTTTGCAATTGTTCTTGATTATCTCTACAAGGATTTGTTAGTATAATAATAATACTTTTGAAACTTTATTTACATATATATTTCTCAACTAGACCTTTCTTTAGATTGCTACACATTTTTCAAATTTTACCTTCTTCAATCAAATTCATGAGTCTATCTATTCTCTAGTTAACAAATATAAATATACATTTAGTCGATTATACATCAACATCAACATTGATTCAGTACTGAAATTTGAAATCAATACGCTTGTTTGCCAACTTTTCTGCAAGCTTAGGATATTCTTCCTGTTCTTCTGGTGAAAGCTTATTCCATGCTTTCTCGTTTTGAGCATTTCTATATTGGTAATAGAATCTTGCTAAAACACAAGCACCTAATGTACCGAAAGCAATACCAATTAATTGAACATTACCTGTATGATACAATGGTGAATCGGAAGATCTATAAATATTAGCACCAATGATACCACCGGCTTGAGAAAACATATTCACAACAGCCGCCGAAACAACTCTATTTCTAACTGAATATGAATTTCCCGAACACCAAGATATAGAAAGTGGCCAAGTTGGACAGTGAGCAAGAATCAAAGTTAACAATGCATAGGTGCCCCAAATATCAACTTGAGCACCCTTCCACCAACGAAGTGGAATCAAAGACAGTAATACCCATGCTGGAATAGTTGCCATAATAAGTGCTCTACTATCAAAAAATTCAGAAAGTAAACTTGTTCCCAACATAGTGATGATCATTAAAATATTATAAGGAATTGTTAATGCATTAGTTTTGAAAGTAGAAAAACCAAGTTTTTTCAATGTTAATGTCATATAGTTCAGTATTGGCGTTGTCATAATATCACCTAAAATTCTAATGATGTATACTGGCCATAAGTCGTAATCCAAGATAGCTTTACCTAATTCCTTAAGGGTGACAGGTTGTCTATTGTTCATATCACCTTTAGTCGGATCGTCACGCAATACCCTGTTTACAACAATCTTTTCTTCACGTTCAGTGTACCAACCTTTCTTACGGAACCATGTTTTAGTTTGAACAGCAGATGCTGGCATCTTAAAAAATGACAATAAACCAACAACTAATGTAAAAGCACCTTCAACAAGGAAAAGCCATCTCCATCCATGAGGAACACTACGAGTCTTAATCTTTAAAAGAGCAAATGCTAATAAACTCGACCACACAGAAGTCAATGGATTAGCAATATAGAAAAGGGACAATCTAAATGGAAATTCTTTTGAAGTGTAAAAGTATGACATCCATAAACAAACATCACAAATGAAACCACCTTGTAACGCACCTAACAAACCTCTAGTAACATAGAAACCCGCTTTATTACTAAGACCGGCTTGTGCCATACTAACTACACTCCACAAAGTCATTTGCATTGGAATCCAAATATCAGGACCAAGCTTTTTGGAGATTAATTGCGATGGAAGTTCAGAGGCCAAGAAACAAACCAAATTAATGGTATTACCAATATTGTAATCATCAGTGGTTAAGTTTAAATCCCCTAACATATTATCTGATATAGCCTGCAGAATATTATTTCTATCAAAATCTAAAGCAGTAAACATAATAAAAGCCCAGAATGTGACATACCAGTCATTTTTCCAAACCACTTTCTTTTCCTCTTCTTTAGTCCATGTAAATTCAGGATCAAAATGATCTCTGCATTCATATTTACAGTTGTCATAGATCTGTTTATAATACTCAGCAACAACTGGGTCCTGGAAAATATGTTCATTTTCATTTGAGAAGTTAGATTCTAAATCAAATCTTTCGTTAACTTCCACAAATTCTCCCTTAGAATTGTTGTTTTTCTCAACTCTTGCATTGTCAGCCATGATTACTAGTGAACAATCAATATGATTCTTTTAGATTTAGAATCATAGTCTCTATATATACGATATATATACCGCATATGAAAAATAAAAAAATTCCCATAGTGATATGTCGTCAATTATTCCTAATTTCACTATCTTGCAACCACAGGAGCCTCAATTCATTTTATTGCGCATCAACCAAATGCCGGACCCTTAAGTAGAATTACACGTTCATATGTCGAATTCTCCTATTAATCCTCTTAAAAAACTTCTATCAATATAGAGACATTTTTTTGAATCTGCATCCATGTATATGCATTTCAATTATGAACTGCTTTGATTTAAATTCAGACTATTATTCATGTTTTTAAGTATTTAGCATCTTTAGATAATCGCTAAAGCCACAAAATATCGACTGAGAAATTGTGGATTCAACTTTCGCAATTCATTATTTTTTTACGAAATGGATCACCGATGCAAATCAAAGCTGATTAAATTATTTGACATCTAAAATTTTACCACTCATCACGAAGGATTACGAAATCAAGGAGTTATATTATAGATATAATATAAATACACAGGAGTAGAGATTTTGTGATTTGGGAAGTATGCCAAGAGACATTTAACTTACGATAGTGAGAGGAGATGTTTTTCCGTTAGAACATTAGAATGTTCGATCCATAATTAATTATGGCCATCCTGAATAATATCATATTTTAATATTTTCAATTTGATTGATACATTTTAAAACATATAGCAATATCACTACTCAACAATTCAATTGCAAAGAAAAGTAATTTACTTTGCAAATGTTAACATTTCCTTCGACTATTTTTTGAAAGCTTAGGAAGAGGCTTTGTTAATACCGGCGTTTATTATTTTAAAATGATCTAAACGTAGTATTGAACCTGTATCTATGTGATAGCTACTCTATTAAGACTCAAATGTTATGGAGTGCCAGACAGGCTAATCGAGATGGAAAGGCGAAGATTTTCCTGTGATTTAAAATTATTGCAGCGTATAGACTTGCTCTCGCCGGATAATTGAAGTGTATACAACACTTCTACCTTCTCCACCCGATGAGTAGGAGAATTAACAAATAAAACTGCAGTTATAATGTGAAGATTTTCGGAATTATTTAATAGTATTACATAATTATTCCGATCTCGCATGAATTGTTTCTCCATTTGTGGAGGATTGTTATTATACGAAACCCCAATTATAAAATCATGCCATTGTCATGGTACAGCACTACGTAATTGGAGAAGAAGATATTACCCTAAGCCAATCATAATATTCATAAGTAGTTTGTTTGGTCATTGGAATTGAAATTGATCCAGTAAACCACGGATAATTAAAAAATTTGAGCGAAACAAAGGAGCAAGATTTCTTGATTGTTTTCTTGTACCCAAACTGCGTAGTGTTGCTCCACATTTATTCCCTAAAAAGTATTAACTAGCTTGATAATAATGGGGTAATTTTCAGAGGATGAATAGCTAAATTGTAGTATAAAATATAGCTAAATTCATCTCATGAGTAATAAAATGTAGTATACTAAACTATACACGAAAAACTTATGCGATACTCAAGATCCAGTATTTATATCATTTTCTTAGCAATTGCATTACAAATTAAAATTGCAATGGGTATAGATGAATTCTTGGCCTATAATCGGCCATTGGTACATTATACCCCAGAAGTTGGGTGGATGAATGATCCTAACGGATTGTTTTACGATAAAAAAGAGAAGTTATGGCATTTATACTTCCAATATAATCCAAATGACACTGTTTGGGGATTGCCATTGTATTGGGGACACGCTTCTTCTAAAGATTTAGCCAACTGGGAACATCATGATGTTGCTATTGGTCCTAATAAGGATAATGAGGGTATATTCTCTGGAAGCATAGTTATTGATCATAATAATACCTCTGAATTTTTTGATGATTCGATTGATCCAGATCAAAGAGTTGTGGCAATCTATACAAATCTTGACTCAAGCGGAATGCAAACTCAAAATATTGCGTATTCCTTAGATGCTGGGTACACTTTTACAAAATATAAGCAGAATCCAGCCATAGATCTTAATTCAACTCAATTTCGTGATCCAAAAGTGTTTTGGCACGAGCCTAGCCGTCAATGGATAATGGCTGTTCTGAAATCACAAGAATTTAAAATCCAGATTTATGGGTCTGAAAATTTGAAAAATTGGCAATTGAATTCTGAATTTAGCTCTGGTATATATGGATTTCAATATGAATGCCCAGGTCTTATCGAGGTTCCAATCGAGAATTCTACAAAATCTAAATGGGTAATGTTTTTGGCAATTAATCCAGGATCTCCAATTGGAGGATCATTTAATCAATATTTTGTTGGTGAATTCGATGGTTTCAAATTTGTTCCCGACGATTCACAAACTAGAATATTAGATGTTGGGAAAGATTTTTATGCATTCCAAACTTTTAGTGATGTGGAGGAAGGTGTAGTAGGATTAGCATGGGCGTCTAACTGGCAGTATGCCAATTTGGTTCCTACTAAAGAATGGAGAAGCTCTATGTCATTAGCTAGAAAATACACTTTAAAGGATATTCATATCAATCCAGAAACAAGCATTTTAACACTCATTCAAAAACCAATAATTCCTGATTCAATTAAGACTATTAACGCAATTGAAAAATCTTCATTTAAACCGACCATAAACAATACTGTCACTTTAAGTACTGATAACTCTACAGGATTATTTGACTTCAAGGTAAGATTTAAAGTGACGGGAACAGGTATATCGAATAAGGAGAAAGTTACATTTGACGTATTAGTTCAGTCTCAAGGAGTAGGTTCCGATATCGAAACAGTTAAGGTTGGATTTGACGCTGCAGCCACATCTTATTACTTTAATCGTGCCATTGAAAATAAAGAATTTGAAAATGAATTCTTCACTGATAAATTATCAACATATGTCGATCCAATTACTTACGATGGTGACAATTTACCAGTATATGAATTATATGGTATAGTAGATAGAAATATTATTGAAATTTACTTCAATGATGGTGCGATTACAATGACAAATACTTTCTTTATGAATGAAGGTAAATACCCTCATCTGTTGAAATTGGTTGCTAATTCTGAAGATCCAAAATTTGAATTTGAGCAAGTTTCATTTAGACACTTGAAAAATTAGTTATGGTTATATATTCTACTTAAAAAAAAGATATAAAGCTTATCCACTTTTTGATATGTAATACTAATCAGAGAACACAACATGATTATGAAATTTGCTATTGAATATCATTGCTGAGGAGAGAATAAACCGCACCTCGGTAAAAAATTATTTATAAATACTTAAGACGCATCAAAAATCAGGTACTAAATAATTAACGATAGTCATTCATACACTAAAAATGTCAGTTGATCGTAAAAAGTATGCATTAGTAACAGGCGCATCTTCTGGTATAGGATTTGCAACTGCAATCGAGTTTGCCAAAAGGGGTTACCATGTTTTCGCAGGAGCTAGAAGATTAGAACCGATGAAAGAATTGGAGTCATATGGTATCAAGATAGTTCAATTGGATGTTACATCAACCGAGAGTATTCAAGAATTGAAGAAATTAATTGCAGAAGAAACTGGTGGGTACTTAGATGTCGTTTATAACAATGCTGGTCAATCTTGTACTTTCCCAGCTTTAGATGTTACAGATGAGCTTTTCAAAAAATGTTTTGAAGTAAATGTATACGGCCCGATAAGAATAGTTAGAGAGCTAGGACCATATGTAATTAATGCTAAGGGTGTCATTGGATTTACTGGATCAGTAAGTGGATTGATTCCTTTCCCATTTTCATGTGTTTATTCGTCCACTAAGGCTGCGATTCATCAATATGCTGCTACTTTAAGAATAGAAATGAAGCCTTTCGGAGTCAAAGTTATCAATTTGGTTACTGGAGGTGTTAAAACAGATATATCCGATGAGAGAGGCTTGGATCCAAATTCGATATATAATATTCCTGAAATGGAACAGTCTTTAGAAGAAAGAAGAAAGATGGCGGCTAAAAACCACCCAATGGATCCTAAGGTTTACGCTAGAAAGGTAGTTTCTGATTTTGAAAAGGCAAAGATAAATGGATCATTAAACATTTATAGAGGTACAATGGCATCATTCTTGGGTCATCTTTTATGGTGGTGTCCAAGATTTATTGTAGAGCTGGCTTTATTTAGAGCATTTAAATTAAATGGTCCAATGTCATTATTACAAGCTAAATATTCTAAGGCTAAAATGGAATGATTTAAGTCTATTTTTTTTATTATAGTTTATTGTTTAGATATATTTTAATGTTATTCATCTGAATAAAAACATTCACTTGAAACTATATTTTTTATAATTCCAGTATAAATGGAATTGATTCCCTTAATTAATATTATGCTAATCAATTTAGTGGGGTAAATGTTATCTTTCTAATATGGTTCTAAATAGAAATCAAATCGAATCCAAAAGCCATCTAAAGTATCGAATTTACTCTCCGTATTATCCTCTAGAATATTTTATGGCCTTATCTTTGGAAAAAATTTTGCTTATTGAACAATTCTTCGAAGTGCGGTTTATGCATAATTTCCGACTTTATAGTAGTATTGTCAAAACGAATACTAGAATATTTTCGAAATGTCAAATCATAAAAAGTATGCATTAGTAACAGGCGCATCTTCTGGAATAGGATTTGCAATTGCAATTGAGTTCGCCAAAAGAGGTTACCATGTTTTCGCAGGAGCTAGAAGATTAGAAGCAATGAAGGAATTGGAATCATATGGTATCAAGATAGTTCAATTGGATGTAACATCAACTGAAAGTATTCAAGAATTGAAGAAATTAATTACAGAAGCCACTGATGGGTATTTAGATATTATTCTTAACAATGCTGGCCAACCATGTGGTTTTCCAGCATTAGATTTAGAAGACAAAATTTTTGAGCAGTGCTATAATGTCAATGTTTTTGGATCAATGAGGATAGTGAGAGAGTTAGGACCTTATGTAATTAATGCTAAAGGAACAATTGGGTTTACAGGCTCAGTTTCTGGACTTATGCCTACTCCATTTATTGGTGTGTACTCTTCTTCAAAGGCTGCTATCCACCAGTATGCTGCAACCTTAAGAATTGAGATGAAACCTTTTGGCGTTAAAGTAATTAATTTTATTACAGGTAGTGTTAGAACTGGTATCGCTGATAATAGGGATATTAGTGCTAAATCGATTTATAATATTCCTGAAATGAATACTTCTATTGAGATTCGAAGGAATTTAACTTCGGATAGAAAGGCTATGAACCCTAATGTTTATGCAAAGAAAGTAGTTAACGACTTTGAAAATGCAAGGATAAATGGATCACTCAACATTTACAGAGGAAGCCTTTCCTCATTTACCGGATATGTTTTATATTTCTTGCCTAGAATACTTATCGAAGTGATGATGATGAAAATTTTCAAATTGGATATGCCTTTTGGTGTTTTAAGAGAAAAGTTTTCAAAGGAGAAATTAGAATAATCTATATGTGATAGAACGTAGATAGCAGATGTTAGGTTTTTGCGTATAGTAAATGGTAACAGCTTTTGAGTTTAAAATGTGAAATTTTTTTAATAACAAGTAACAATAATTTGAGATATTAGATGTATTTGTATGCTAGGTTAAGTACATACTTTGAAAAGGATTCTCATTTCAATTAATGAAGTTTCACCGAATAAGAAGGTAGTAATGAAATACCGTTACAAAAAAAGTAATCCCGGATATTTCGAATTTGCCTTTATCTCATTGTTGCGAATAATCTACAATAAATGGAGAAATATATTTGAATAATTAGGAATCAATAGAATGAAATATCCCAATAGGGATTTAGATAAAAAGTGAGAAAACTCCGATAAAAATGGATTTGCTCCCTATAAGATAGTTTGCCACCGTCCAATAAATATGCTAAATTTCTATATAAATAGCAATTCTTCATCCTTTTATTAAATTGCTATTTTTACGCTAAAATGTCAGTTGATCGTAAAAAGTATGCATTAGTAACAGGCGCATCTTCTGGTATAGGATTTGCAACTGCAATCGAGTTTGCTAAAAAAGGTTACCATGTTTTCGCAGGAGCTAGAAGATTAGAAGCAATGAAGGAATTGGAGTCACATGGTATCAAGATAGTTCAGTTAGACGTAACATCAACCGAAAGTATTCAAGAATTGAAGAAATTAATTGCAAAAGAAACTGGTGGGTACTTAGATGTCGTTTATAACAACGCTGGTCAGGCATGTAATTCTTTTTCATTAGATTTAGAGGATGATATGTTTGAGCAGTGCTATAATGTCAATGTTTTTGGAGCAATGAGAGTTGTAAGAGAGTTAGGACCTTATGTAATTAATGCTAAAGGAACAATTGGGTTTACCGGCTCTATTGTTGGAATCCTCCCTATGCCGTATTTTGGAGCATACGCTTCTTCGAAAACTGCTATCCACCAATATGCTGCAACCTTAAGAGTTGAGATGAAACCTTTTGGCGTTAAAGTAATTAATTTTATTACAGGTAGTGTTAGAACTGGTATCACTGATAATAGGGATATTAGTGCTAAATCGATTTATAATATTCCTGAATTGAAACCTTTTATGGAGTATCAAGAAAATGCATCTTCGGATAAAAGTGCTATGGAACCAAGCGTATATGCAAAGAAAGTAGTTCGTGACTTCGAAAACGCAAGGATAAACGGGTCTTTTAATCGTTACAGAGGAAGTTTATCAACAGTTAGCAGATACATTGTATCTCTCTGGCCCAGAGTTCTAATTGAACAGTTATTTATTAAAACTTTCAAATTAGATAAGCCTTTTAGTGTATTAAAGGAGAAGTATTTAAGGGAGAAATTATAACAATTTATTTATGATAGCTTATACGATAATTAAATTCCATGTTGAAAATCATAATTATTGAATGTTTTGTATTAGTAAGAAGCACCTTCGGAGGAGTAGGAGTTAATAAAATTAGATACTAATAAAGTAAGTCCGAGAAAGATCTTGATAACAAATTTAGACTTATTCCTCATTAAGAAAAATATAATCGGTACATTTCTATAGTTCGCCACCGTTATATCTCTATATTAATACCAGTTCGCCACCGTCATTGCTATATTAATACTAGTTCATCACCGTCTAATTATATTGTAATTTTTACATCAAAATGTCAGTTGATCGTAAAAAGTATGCATTAGTAACGGGTGCGTCCTCTGGTATAGGATTTGCAACTGCAATCGAGTTCGCCAAAAGAGGTTACCATGTTTTCGCAGGAGCTAGAAGATTAGAAGCAATGAAGGAATTGGAGTCACATGGTATCAAGATAGTTCAGTTAGACGTAACATCAACCGAAAGTATTCAAGAATTGAAGAAATTAATTGCAAAAGAAACTGGTGGGTACTTAGATGTCGTTTATAACAACGCTGGTCAGGCATGTAATACTTTTGCATTGGATTTAGAGGATGATATTTTCAAACAGGGATTTGATGTCAATGTTTTTGGAGCAATGAGAGTTGTAAGAGAGTTAGGACCTTATGTTATTAATGCTAAAGGAACCATAGGTTTTACCGGGTCTGTATCAGGTATAATAAATGTTCCTTTCCAGTCTGTTTACAACTCTTCCAAATCAGCTATCCATCAATACGCAGCTACCCTTCGAGTTGAAATGAAACCTTTCGACGTTAAGGTAATCAATTTTATCACAGGTACAGTTAATACTGATATATCTGATTCTAGAGAACTTAACCCAAAATCGATTTATAACATTCCTGAATTGGCGAAATTTTTCGAAACTAAAAAAAATATTGTCGCTGATAGTAACCCTATGGATCCTAAAAAGTACGCTTTAAAAGTTGTTAATGATTTCGAAAAAGCATCCATCAATGGTCCCTTGAACTATTATAGAGGCTCTCTGGCTTCAATTTTTGGATATTATATAACCTGGGTTCCAAGGTTTGTTTGGGAGAACTTTATATTAAATGCTCTTAATTGGACACCAGCCATCAGTTCATTGAATGCTAAATACTCCAAAGAGAAACTTGAGTAAATATTATATTCCTTGATACATACAAGATAAATACATTTATAAACCACATGATGAGTTGTAGTGAACTCTAATATTATCAATAGATTCGACATATTGTGGCATACCAGTCTCAATAGATTTGGAAACAGCATCAATACATAATAGTGCTCTCAAAGCATCATTACCTGTACATTTAATTTCTGTTTCAGTCCCAGTGATGATGTTAACAAAATGATCTAACTGTAAATCAAATGGCTTCTGTAAATCTTTATTAAGCATATGAATTGGGCTGATTTTATAATTTGGCGAGTTCGAAGGAGTTATCATACCTTGGTCTTGAATAATCAAACTTGATTCCTCGGCAGAAGTTTTGCTTACTGTATATGAGGATACAGGTTTATTCCATGTTTTTGTCATCTCATTATCTTGATGGTAGATTTTCATGTCAGGAACAGATAATGTTCCTTCACTTCCAAAAATACGATAAAAACCAGAAACTTCATCATTGAAAGGAACCGTGGGATTCTCTCCCGTTCCTGCTTCAAACAGAAATGGGGACGTGACATTATCCGAACAAACAAATGTACCACAGCAGCCATTAGCAAACTTAATGGTAAGGGCAGCACCTTCGTCAACCAATTGATTAAGCAGCCGACCCTCAATAAATCTTTGTTTTGTTAACGGCTCAGCATAAACTTTTTCAATTGGTCCAATCAAATATTGTAAAAGATCAAGATCATGAATCAAATTAATAAGCATGGTCCCGCCTCCCATCTCTTTGGATGATCTCCAAGGTTTTTCTTCAAAATATGAATCAGGTTTTCTTAATGTCCAGCATCCTTGAGCAGCAACCATTTTTCCTAATTTACCAATATTATTCTTAGAAGCTACAATATATGGGTTGAATCTTCTATGGTGACCAACTAAAAGTTTTACATCACGATCATTACAATATTCAATGAGGGTTTTACATTCCTCGGCTGTTGGAGCCAATGGTTTTTCCATCAAAATGTTTATTCCCCTCGATGCTAATTTTAATCCCATCTCAAGATGAGTATAGTTCGGAGTTGCAACTATGGCTGCATCAGGATATCGAACCCCATTGATATCGCAATATTCGAATACCTCATCCAACGACTGAAACAATAATGTATTGAATTCATTGGCCACGGATGGGCCCTTGGCCGAATGGTCAACAATACCAAATATTGTACAATCTTCTTTTGATGCTACATGCGAGGCATGTCGAGGTCCAATTAATCCGGCACCAATAATTATAAATGATATCATTTCTCAAAAATATACTACCGCTTATGAAGTTTCGATGTGATTTATGCTAAAAATAGAGAATGCGAATTCTTTCTATAGTGAAACGATTTAATTCTTTTTGACTTTATTCCTTTCTGATTTAAATGAAATAAGGAGAAGATCATAAATAAATACTTTTAACAGAGCGACAATTATTGCCATAGATAAGCATAATTCGTGATCAATTTTGATAACGCGAATCGCTGATAAGATCTGGCAATCTGAAACATCACTCAATTGTCCTCACGTGGTCTCTCAAATTGGCTATATCTTTGATTTCAAGGTCGCATGGCCCGTTTCATTATTTCCTCTGTTAGGTTGTATATCCGACGTAGATGACAAATCCTCTTCAACACCATGTTGCCCAGAAAATACCTCTTTGCAAAGATGATCAATAACTCCCCAGCCATACGCATTGGCAAACCTTCTTCGCACTATTATATTATTGTGAGCATCGGGTGGGAGATTAACCAACACTTTTCTCCAATTCATTTTGGGTGAGTGATACTTTTTAGCTATCTTGACTTGTTTGTTTAATTTCCACTCATTATTGCGAAATATTGCCAATCCGAAAGTGGACTTGTGCTCAGACTCAGTTTCATTTGCAAATGGTAAATTGCGGAAATGGTAGTACCTGTCGTGGAATATCACAGGGCGACGGGACGCAGGGTCGGTGATGAAATTAGAGTTAGGTACAGGACAGATTAACGTATAGAGGGCAGATTCTATTGCAGATGCCTTAGGTGGTAATTTGACTGATCTTATCGATCTGGAATCATCGTCAGGATTGGCTGGATCACTGTTGTTAATAGTAGAAATGCCCGAATCTGCACTTGCGGTTGATAAGTTGGAAGAAAATTGATTCAGATTTGAGCTCTTGGCACTAATTCTTTGTACTTTCTTTAGTTTGTTAATTTTCTTCCTGCGCGAGAAGTTTCCTGATATGTTCGTGAAATCAAGCATTCTTGTGTCTGATTTTGTAGAACTACTTGATATCGTAGGCACAGATCCATTTTTGGATTGATCTTCCGATGCAACAGAATCTTTACCCGTTGCTGCTGTTGTTTCTGTTTCGTTGTCTTTTAATTGTTCCACGGGCTTATTTAAATTCAACGACACGAAGTCCATGTAATCTCTTGGTGTATTTCGTTCGTCAATTAAACTATTACTCTCCTCCTTCCCTGATACCTCTCCTACTGTCTCGGTGGTTTCGGTGGTCTTGATCAGTCGAGCATCATCGTCGGGGTGTACTGGAATGTCTTGTTTCTTCTTGATGGCATTTACATCTCCCAATGCCTCGTAGTCTAGGTACAATAGTGCACTAGTTCGCAATGGTACAATGCCATCATTAATAGCATTAGCATAGACAGTTAATTTATTGAATTTTCCGAGAAAATCTTGCAATGGATCGTCTGGAAGTGTCTCCAATAACGGCTTTAGCGAATCTCTTTTGCGCATCATTTCATGTCGAACTACACCCTTAAGATTAGGAATTTTTCTCAGTAATGTAAGATCTCTACCCGTCTTACCCAAAGATCCCATATCAAGGAAAAGTGATATGAAAAAATTGAATTCACTTAGTACCCCAAGTAACGGGCTTGCTAGACACACTAAGTTTTCCGGAATAATCTTCTTATTAGAAAAGTAATCTGTACCTTCTGTTTGGAGGATATGTTTTATAGCATATAATTGAACTAAACCACCCAAAGAATGACCCACAAAGGAAATTTTTTCTATTTGGTACTTTTTTTGGAGCTCCTCAATGGTCAATACAATAAAATTTGAACATCCAATTCCCAATTTTTTAACCCCCCTCTCAGACTTTCCTGAATTTCCGTTGAAGCCAGTGACTAGCAAATTATCTTCACTATCAGCCATTAAAGAATCTTTAACATATAGCATATCCGCTGTTAAATTCGAAAATATACCATGCGTGAGAATAACTAAATGAATAGGTCGATCATGGTATTTGGGATTCAACGGCCATAAATCATCAGTCAACATTTTGGTAACAGTAAGTTCTTCAATTTTACCTTGTACAAAGCTAGCGCTGCTTTCTTTTAATTGTGGTGAAGATTCTTTACTTAAGGATATAAAAGTATTTTGAATTGGTCCTCTATTTAATCTCTTCATTTCTTCCATATTGTCTCCAATTGTCAAATCATAATTCACCGATGCCTTCTTATTAATGTATATTTGGGATATGATGTCAATACTCCACGAATAAATAGGAAACCCATCATCCGAACGTTCCTTAAAAGAGTTGGAATTTAAATATAGTGTGACATTAAAGGACTGACCAGGCTTTACCTGGTTTTCATATTGTACTTCTTCAAGATTTTTGGCATTATCTAATTGAAATTCTTTTCTTTGGTCGTATTTATAAGGAACTACATGACAGTATACAATAAATGGCCCGTTTAATAAATGAATGGCTCTAATTGGTACTTTCTCAATATTTTTTAATCTCAAAAATATCTCTTTTTTGTCACTATCTTTCGATATATATGATACGGTATACCTCCTTGCATCACCAAGATATAATTTATCTTTATCTCGGTACCAAACATGCGGGTTATTCTCCATTTTTATCGATTGAATGTCTAAAGAATATGGGGAAAAGCCTCCTCCAATATCAATAGATGTCGCAAAAGTCGTTTCCTGTCGGAAAAAAAAAATACGGTACCTCGGATATGAATTTATCCACGGAAAGCGAATATCGAAAAATTCCCCCATCTTTCTATAATAAGGTACCCTTGAAAAAAATCAACTTGTATACACCATATTCTGAAAATGAATTAGAATTTTACTGCACTTTAAATTATTAAACAAAAGACTAGGAATAATATTCTAAATTTGTGTGAACAATTAATTTAACTCAACATAATGGAAGACGCTAAACTCGAGGTAGATAATTCAAATGATGCGTCTAACGCCTTGGATACATCAAATAAGGACATATCCAGCGACATATCTTCTAATGTTAAACTAAATCGTGAGTTTAAAACTATCATTTTAATGGGATTGAGAGGTGTGGGGAGGTCTACGTTGGCATTAATGGCTCTGGCAGCTTTGAAATACAAATACGTAGATGTGGAAAAATGTGTTCAAGTACATACTGGTATGCCTGAAGCAAAATATTTAGCGAAATCGACTCAAGATGAATACTATAAGTTACAGTCAAATTTAGTCATTAAAACATTGAATGATAACATTGACGTTAACCTGTTAATTGTATTACCTTCCACATCTGTTGACAATCCGTATCTATTGGATTATTTATCAACAAAGAATTACCCATACATTATCAATATTGAGTGTGACGAACGTCGTATCTTGAACTATATCTCTTACAAAGGGGATGTTGAAGATGGTATTAAATTGGTTCAACAAGCTTTTTATAAATATAGAAGTGTTGCGAAGTACAATTTTTTCAATTTATTCACAGATCTTGATTTTATCAGAAACACTCTAGTCTGTATTGGAGAAGAAAATGAAATCAAAATAAGTAGTCCACTGATTTTGAAACCAATTGAAAAGGAGTTCGTTAGGTTTTTGAAATTCATAACTAGAGGTCCTATATCTTCTTCAGCATACGTATGTGCTTTGCATTTAACTTTAGAATTCGAAAAAAGATTTACTAGTTCTTTCCAAGTAGATTTCCCAAAATCGTATTCTATATTCCCTGGAATAGAAAAATTAGTACGTGGATCTGATATAATAGAGGTGAGGATCGATTTAATAGAACTAATCAAAACCAACATCACAAATATGAATTTTAAAATAGATGAGTTTATTTCCAAAATTAGAAGATATACATACTGTTCTATGCCAGTTATCGTTTCTATTGCAAATTCATTATCTGATTTAAGCTTATTTATATTGGAATATTCTATATCTTCATCGGATGATTATAGAAATATCAAGGAAAATCTTAGAAATTACTATTTGAGTACAATTGACTGTGCACTTCGACTTGGTGTAGAGTTTATCGCAGTCGATTTGGCAATTTGTGTTCCTGACAAACATAACTTCATGATGCAAGATCAAGAGCAAACTTTGTCTATATTACGAGATATTATACACTCAAGTAATAATACAAAGATAATAGGTTGTTACCATTCGAATTCAAATGATTTTTGGGAGTCAGCAGATGGTGCTGTACTGTTTGCACACTTAGCTACAAGTTTGAAAATACCTATATTGAGGCTAAGTTCCATTGCTAATAGCCTTTCTGATAATTACAAAGTTTTAGAGTTTAAGAACAGAATCAACTACTTGATGCCAAACTTATACATTTCTGCTTTCAATGAAGGGATATTGGGTAGAACATCAAAAGTTTTCAATAAATTAATAACCCCTGTAGGTACTGGACATCAACCTGTACACTTAACACAGACATCAGTACTAGATAATAATGATTACAACAATGTAACTGCCATTGAAGTCTTGAATGCTCTCCATTCTTCATTTATGATACCTGATTTAGACTTTTACATTATGGGTATTAATGTTTCTAAATCGTTATCTCCAAGTATTCATAATGCATCATACAAAGTACTCGGACTTCCCCATCGTTATAATCTATTTGAATGTTCTTCGCTTCAACCATATTTGTCAAATTTACTGAAATCTCCAAAATTTGGTGGAACTGCTGTTATCATGCCGTTCAAATTAGAAGCATTGAAATATGTTGATACCATGTCTAGTCACGTAAAAATTATTGGAGCTGTTAATACAATTGTTGCTGATAGACTTTCTGAAGAGCCTGATAAGGTGACTCAGATAAGAGGTGAGAATACAGATTGGTTGGGTGTAAGAACAGCTTTACTGGACAATATTACACCCATTAATGCTGTTAGTAAAAACAAAACTGCCCTTGTACTCGGAGCTGGTGGTATGAGTAGGTCTGTAATTTATACGTTGGTTCAACTTGGTTATCAAAGAATCTTACTTTATAATAGAACTTATGATAAAGGGAAAGAGTTGGCAGAATACTATAATTCTTTGTCGCCTATAAAGAATTCTCTTATCTTAACTACTGGAGAAGATGCAAACACTGATGATTTGAACCATTTCAAAATACACTTGTTGGACAATGCAGAATTTCAAAAAGTTAAATTACCTGCAGATTTTAGCTTCCCCACAGTAATAGTTTCCTGTGTCCCTAATTCTGATCTCTCAACTGGAGAGTTAATTAATCTTAATTTATCTTCGGTGTGGTTTAATAGTCCCTCTGGTGGTGTAGTATTGGAAACGGGTTATGATCCATTATATACGCCGCTCTTGAAGAAAGTAGAAAAGCTTAGACATAAAGGTTGGATAGGATTAAATGGTTTGAATTATTTATATGCACAAGCATTGGCACAATTTGAAATGTTTACTGGTAAGCCTGCTCCAAGAGACTTAATGAAGAGCATTATATCCACCCACTATAACAAGCAAAACTTGTGACTCTTATGAGCTCATTTGACTTTATTTATAATTAATGACATACGATACAATAAATCAAAAAAATCAAATAGTACTTAATAAATATAATTTAGAATATATACTAGATAAAAATGTAATTCAAGTTATTTCATATGATGTAACAAACTTTCAAAAAAAAAAAAATCCTAAAAACACGAAAAAGTCAATTAATTCATATCAGCCTTATTCCTTGTAATAATAATCAAAAATGAAACCTTAATCGATGGCTCTTTTAATTTAGTTTTCTTGGAAAACTTCCTTTAAGAAAGATTCTTCTTCAGCAGTGTGCATAGCCTTTGAACCAGCTGCAACGGATGCAGATGGATCACGACCAGCATAACGTAAGGCTAAATCAGAATGGTTCTTGGTTTCCTTCAAAACAGTGGCAATACGAGGAGCAACAAAACTGTAGGAACCCATATTCAAAGGTTCTTCTTGACACCAAACAATGTCTTCTAAAGCTGGGAGGCTTTCTAAAGCGTCACGTAATTGGGCGAATGGGAATGGGTGGATTTGTTCAACCTTAATAAATGCAGTAGTCTTGTCTTCAATGGAAGCACGCTTCTTGTGTAAAGCAGTGTAAACTTGACCGGAACATAAAACAACACGCTTTATTTCTTCCTTTGGAGCAATAGATTTACCTAATTCAACATCTTCAATAATCCATTGGAAGTGGGAATCGTTGGTGAATTCGCTTAAATCAGATCTAGCAAGTGGGTGACGTAACAATTGCTTGGAAAAGAAAAGAACTAATGGCTTTCTGAATTGTCTATGCATTTGACGACGTAACAAATGGAAGATGTTAGCTGGGGTAGTTGGGTAAGCAACTTGCATGTTACAGTCTTGGTGTTGACGTTCTAATTTTTCTGGAGATGGGAAATAACGTTGATCTTCGTTACATAATTGTAAATATCTTTCAATTCTACCAGAAGAGTGTTCTGGTCCTTGACCATCGTAACCGTGAGGTAGTGAAAGAACTAAACCGGAACGTTGCTTCCACTTAGATTCAGCAGCAGCAATGAATTGATCAACGACAACTTGAGCAGTGTTAGCAAAATCACCGAATTGAGCTTCCCATTGAACTAATGCATCAGGAGAAGTTAAAGAGTAACCATATTCGAAACCCATAACACCGTATTCAGATAAAGACGAGTTAGAGATGGCGAATGCACCTTGGTCTTCAGATAAGTTACTTAATGGAGTAAAAGTTTGTTCTGAAGATTGATCATGTAAAACAGCATGACGTTGAGAGAAAGTACCTCTTTCAACATCTTGACCAGATACTCTGACGTGGTAACCTTCTAATAATAAAGAACCAAATGCCAAAGCTTCACCAGTGGCCCAATCGATACCTTCACCGGAGTCGACAGATTTCTTTCTGGTGTTCAAAATACGTTTCAAGTTTCTGTGAATTTCAAAACCTTCTGGGGCTTCAGAGATGCTATCACCAATCTTCTTTAAAGTTTCTTCTTCAACGGCAGTTGGTAAGTGAGGTAAAATTTCTGTAGCTAATTCCTTTGGAGACTTGAAATCTTCCCATGGAGTAGTTAACCATTCTCTAGAAGTTGGTTTATATTCCTTAGATTTAGAGAAAGATTCTTCCAAGATGTTCCAAACCCATTTCTTGTGTTCATCAATGTCTTCAGTGGTAAAAGTACCTTCTTCGATTAATTGAGTAGTGTAGTAGTCAAGAACAGATTTCTTTTCGGAGATCTTGTTGTACATTAATGGTTGGGTGAATGCTGGTTGATCAGTTTCATTGTGACCGTACTTACGGTAACCAACAACATCAATGATGACATCACTGTGAAAAGTAGCTCTCCATTCAGCGGCTAAGTTGAAAACAAAAATACAGGCTTCAACATCGTCGGCATTAACGTGGAAAATTGGAGCATTGATAGACTTAGCAATATCAGATGGGTATAAGGTAGATCTAGCAAATCTTGGATCAGTGGTGAAACCGATTTGGTTGTTAACGATAATATGAATAGTACCACCGGTAGAGTAAGCTGGCAAGTTAGCAAATCCCATTGTTTCGTAAACAACACCTTGACCAGAGAAGGCAGCATCACCATGTAATAAAATTGGCATGGCCTTCTTGAATTCACCGATATCATTCTTGTATTGTTGAATAGCTCTGGTCTTACCTAAGACAACACCATCTTCAGCTTCTAAATGGGATGGGTTGGCAACAAGTGATAAATTGACGTGCTTACCAGAAGTGGTTGGTCTGGCGTAGTTCATACCCAAGTGATACTTTACATCACCGGATCCTTCATCGAATTCCTTAGAACCAGTAAATTCGAAGAAAATAGATTCATTTGGCTTACGAACAACGTTGGACAACATATTTAAACGACCTCTGTGTGGCATACCAATTACAACATCTTCCACACCGTATTCAACAGAGGTATCGATCAAAGCCTTCATACCTGGAACAACGGATTCAGCACCTTCTAAACCGAATCTTTTGTCATTTGGAAACTTAGTGGCTAAGAAAGATTCGAAGGAACAGGACCATATCAAACGGTCTAAGATTTGTCTCTTTTGATCTGGAGAGTACTTGTATGGATTTGGGATTTCTATTCTTTCTCTTAACCAGTCACATTGTTCCTTGGATGGGATGTGAATATATTCGACACCGTATGATTGACAGTATAATTTTTCACAGCTATCGATAATTTCTCTCAAGGTTAAGGTCTTCTTCCCGGCCTCGGCGAATCTTGGTAAAATACCTGGACCTAAGGTAATGGACTTATTGAAGTCGGCTTCAGTAAAACCGTAGTGTTCCAAGGTCAATTCCTTTGGAATGTTACTGTTTTCACCGAAGGAGATTCCTAAAGGATCAATCTTAGCCTTTTGATGACCTCTGACTTGGTATGCACGAACCAATAATTGGACCTTCAAATGGGTGACAACATCTTCCGACATGGTGGAGGAAGCTGGATCGAAGGCAGCAGCACCACCAGCTGGAGTTGGCACGATGGTTGGAGGAGCCTGGAATGCTTGTGAAGTTGGAACACCGTTATTTTCGACATTCTTGAAGTATGCATCCCACGAAATATGGACACTCTTTGGATCTTGTCTCCAAGAATTGTACATTTCATCGATATAGTTACCATTGTTGGTCAATAAAAACGAATCACTAGCTGAGGCATAAGTACGAATAAATGGTCTAACTTGAGCCTTCAACATCTGAGCGCGTGGAATAGCGCTTTTAAAAGCTCTAAGCATCTTGTGGTATTTTGATATGTATAACCTTGACTGTTAATTGATTAAAACCAAACAAACTTCAGGTTGTATTACAAGTATAATTTATATAATATTGGTATTTTTCTGGCGGCTTCTTATTTGCCCGTTGCTCAGAGAAGATTTCAACTTCCGGTACCCTACTTTTGCCGGGCTTCCGGATTTCGCTTACAGAGTATTTTACTAGCCACTACTAATGGTGAGTTAGGAGATTACATATGGGACCCATGGTTGCCATGGTTTAGAGATACGTTATATGGCATATGTTTCGGTAGGTGGAGGATGGAATAGGTAGAATTTCATCAACAGGACTGGTTGAGCGCTGAGATTATTCCGGACATTGTTCATCACCCCATAGTTAGTCTCGGAACAAATTTGTTTTTGAGATGTCATTTTCAATAGGTAATCACGGGGTAGCTTCGGACTCGACAGAGCTGTTGGGATAATGCAGATAATGTGGTTTATATGGTGAAGCATGAAGACATTTTAGATATTGGGGCTCCAATTTGGAACATCTTATCTGATAAACAGTAGTTATTCTGGCCTAGAATAGGCAAACTGTGAATTCCGAGAGGATATCGAGAATGCCTTACGAAATGACTTTTTTGCAATATGCTGGAGAAAGAACAGCCATGGATGTTGTAGATGAACACAGTAATATAATGGGTTGTGTGAGAAAGACGATTGCAAACATAATGTGAGGGAGTATATTTGCATTCTTGCACGACAGCAACTGGATTAAAATATTTGGTCAAGTTGCGGTGAGTTTGGATGACGGTTTATCAAAAACTAGCCCCACAGTAATTTCAGGTAATGAACTAGTCCACAACATTTTACATACGATTTACATACACAATATCAAACATAATATCTATATATGCTTACATCTAACGTTGAATACCGAATATGTCAATTATCATTAACCGTCTACACAAATTTTCTTACACACATATATACAAAATCTCATAGATGGCATGCAAAGATTGCCTAAAGGAATTCTTTTGCTTTTCTTCTGTATGCATTACAATCACGTAACCATTGTTTGTACCCCGTCAAGGAGTAGATTCTTTCCCCGTAGAAATCTGGAACAGGGTTGGAAAATGATTGGGAAGATGGGTTGACTCTGTTGGCCTTGATTTTTTGCAAGAAAATCTTGTCTTTGATGCGAAATTGCTTGATTACAGATCTATTAATTAATTGAAAGACGGACGTACCTAAAAATGGACCTAAAATATAGCCAAATCCACCACCTAAAAAGACACCACCACCTAACACCATGAATGGATCAAATCCCATAATAGGCTTTTCCACGTCAATTTCGATATTACCCAAGTATGCCAAAGTAGCAGCAACACCTCCTAATCCAGTGACAACCGAAGCAGCCATATTAATTCTATTATTCTGTTTTTTCAAGTTTAAATATTCAACCCAGTTGAGTGGCTGGTTGGTTTTGGTCGAGTTGAAACGAACTCCTCTCTGAAAAGCGTTTCTTCCGCTCTTCTGTAAGACCCCGATATATCTAGTTAAAAGCATCCTAATATCTACAGCAAATAATTCCAATTTTTCATCTCTTTCTTCATATCACCTCACGTTATGCAGGTTTTGTGTAATATATATTCTGATTAACGACTAGTCCGATTCCATGTATTGCATATAAGCCGCAATACGATTCGACTGTAGCCGATATGACCACAATACAGGTGTTAATGTAATGAATAGGTAGATATATACGTTTCATATTAATTATAGCTTTACTTAAATATTTAAACATAAGGTTAATTGCTGTTCTCACACAATATTGACTATAACTAGGATAATTAAAGTGAATTAATATCTGCGTCGTGCCTGTACCTAAATAGCACAAAAACGCGAAGTTCTCAATCTTCCAAAGCTTTAACATAATCAAAAAATTGGTATTAATATATACATATAACATTTACCTTCATAGAAAACGATAGCAAGAATCCGTACAGCTGTGCTTTTCTATTAATCTATCGAAGTAGATTAGGTATCAATTGAATAAAGACAGTTAATAGATTTATTGTGCCTATTCTGAAATTGGTTATAGATTTCACGGGAAGTTTCCAATAAAATATGAATAGAACTACGTTAGTTAATAATATGAATGGAGGAGGACTAGTTGCAAGCAACGGAGAGTTGGCTAATCAAGCTAATGGGTTTAGCGGTGAATCTAAATTTGAAGTACGGTTCCCAGAAACCAAGGAACAGTTGAATATACTCTTGCACCGCTATAAGAAATTGATGAAAAGCTTGCAGGAAGCTAAAGAGAAGCACGAACAACTAACAAGATACTATGAAAGCAGGGAGAAGGAAGCAAAGGAATTCAAGATGCCTTTACACGATGCACAACCTGTTTTCCGTGATCCTACAGAAGTCGAAAGAAAGCAAATTGAAGAAGTATTTTATCAAGTGTGTCAAAAACAAGAAGATTATTCAAAGCAATCCAGCGAATTCTATGATAGTCTTTCATTTGAAAATGATGTGGATGATGATTCCTTTGACTCTGACTTGTTCAGTAAGCAAATAGCTGGTCTTCAGTTTTTGTCTAAAGATCTAGATTTGCCAGAGTCTTTGCAAAAGGATTTAGAAGATATACCGGCTTCAGATGAAGATGAGTCCAGTACTCCTGCAGAAATACTAAAGGATTTGTCCGGTATTAGTTCTAAGATGGATAAATTTATGGAAAGAGCTGAAGCCTTAGGTGTACATGTGCCTGATCCTGTTGGGGCTATCGAACCTATGCATGCTCCCCTTGGTAATTATTATACTGAACAAATGATTTCATCTAAAATCGCAAATCGTTTGAAATATTTAGAAAATTTACCATCAAACTTAGGATCTTATAATGTTGATATATTGGATGGAAAACAAGATGATTTGGACAATTTGAAAATCAATTCATTAATCGAACTAAAATCTTTAAGAACCTTAGCAAAGCAAAAGCAGTTGAAGAAAAATATTATTGTCAACCAAGCAAGTAATTCGCATAATAATTCCGATGACTTAAAGAAACTTCCTTTAACTTTACAAGCGAAAAGATCTGTTTATATCAGACCTAAGATTAAACAACTTAACCCTCACCTATTAGCAGTTCAATTAGAAGAAAAACAAAAAATGGAAGCCAAGAGAAAGAAGCATATTTTACATGTCGAGAAAGTTCGTCAAATCTTGGAAAGCTCTGTATCCATCCTTAACGATAGAGTAAGACATCAAAATAAGAGAGCATCGATAGGTAGAGCAATTAATCTGTTCCATGTCATTACTGAAAAGGAAGAATCAAAGAAATTAGAAAAGACTGCTAAACAGCGTTTACAAGCTTTGAAGGCCAATGATGAGGAAGCTTATATCAAATTATTAGATCAAACAAAGGATCATAGAATTACCCATTTATTAAAACAAACCAATCAATTCTTGGATAGTTTAGCCCAGCAAGTTAAAGCTCAACAACAAGAACAAGGTCCAGAACTCGATGAAATAAAAGATGAAAATGGTAATGTTATTAATAAGGAAGAAGATGATGAACAATTAAGAGAAAAAATCGATTACTATCAAGTAGCACATAGAATTAAAGAAGAAATTACCGAACAGCCTTCTATTTTAGTTGGTGGTAAATTAAAGGAATATCAAGTTAAAGGATTACAATGGATGGTTTCTTTGTTCAATAATAAGTTGAATGGTATACTTGCCGATGAAATGGGTTTGGGTAAAACTATTCAATCTATTTCTTTGATAACATACTTAATTGAAAAGAAACATGAAGATAAATTCTTGGTAATTGTTCCATTATCCACAATTACAAATTGGACTCTTGAATTTGAAAAATGGGCTCCTAGTGTAAAGGTTATCGTTTATAAGGGATCTCAGCAACAACGTAAGCTGATGCAAACAGAAGTTAGATCAGGAAATTTTCAAGTAATGTTAACAACATATGAATATATTATCAGAGAGAGACCTTTACTTAGTAAGTTTAATTATTCTCACATGATCATTGATGAAGGTCATAGAATGAAGAATGCTAATTCTAAGCTTTCTATCACATTGAAGGGTTATTATAAAACAAAGAATAGACTTATTTTAACTGGTACACCATTGCAAAATAACTTACCTGAATTATGGGCATTATTAAATTTTGTTTTGCCAAGGATTTTTAACTCTGTAAAATCCTTTGATGAATGGTTTAATACTCCTTTCGAAAATACTGGTTCACAAGAAAAAATAGAGTTGACAGAAGAAGAATCTTTATTGATTATCAGAAGATTACATAAAGTTTTAAGACCATTCTTATTAAGAAGATTAAAGAAAGATGTCGAAAAGGATTTACCTGATAAGGTTGAAAAGGTTCTTAAATGTAACTTGTCAGGTTTACAATATATTTTGTACCAACAAATGTTGAAACATAATGCTTTATTTGTTGGTACCGATGTTGGTAGCGCTAAATCAGGTATCAGAGGCTTAAATAACAAGATTATGCAATTGAGAAAAATTTGTAACCATCCTTTCGTTTTTGAAGAAGTTGAAAGTGTTTTGAACTCCTCAAGACTTACGAATGATTACATTTGGAGAACAAGTGGTAAATTTGAGTTGTTGGATAGAATATTACCTAAGTTTAAGATTAGTGGTCATAGAATATTAATGTTCTTCCAAATGACTCAGGTTATGGACATTATGGAGGATTTCTTGAGATGGCGTGATATGAAATATTTAAGATTGGATGGTAGTACTAAGGCAGAAGAAAGACAAGACATGTTAAAAGAATTCAATGCTCCAGACTCAGATTACTTCTGTTTTCTTTTATCAACAAGAGCTGGTGGGTTAGGTTTGAACTTACAAACAGCAGATACTGTTATCATTTTCGATACTGATTGGAATCCTCATCAAGATTTACAAGCGCAAGATAGAGCGCACAGAATTGGTCAAAAGAATGAAGTTAGAATCTTGAGATTGATCACCAACGATTCTGTTGAAGAAGTTATCTTGGAGAGAGCGCTTCAAAAGCTTGATATTGATGGTAAGGTTATTCAAGCTGGTAAGTTCGATAATAAGTCTACAGCTGAAGAACAGGAAGCATTTTTGAAGAGATTATTAGAAGCAGAAGCTAGTAAAGATGAAAATGAGGAGAATAATTCTTTGGATGATGAAGAATTAAATGAGGTATTAGCCCGTAGTGAGGAAGAAAAAGAACTATTCAGTAAGATGGATGATGAAAGAATTGCCACTGAAAAAATAGCAGCACGCAATGGAGGCTACAAAACAAGATTGGTAGAGAAGGCTGAATTACCAACTGTTTTCACGGAAGATATTTCTCACCATTTTGAAAAGGATACAAAGGAGTTGACTCGTATGAGAGAAAAGAAGAAGGTTAAGTATGATGATGGGCTTACCGAGGAACAATGGTTAATGGCAATGGATGATGATAATGACACTGTAGAAGATGCTATTAAACGTAAGGAAGACAGAATGGCCAAGAGAGGTAGAAACAGAGTTACTAAGGATCTTGGAAGTGATGATGATGATGATGCCGATCTCATAGGTGATGATGATGATGATGATTTCGACAGGCCAGCAAAAAGATCTCGTCAATCGCAAACACCTCAAACTAACGGGTACAATGATGAAGCATTGGATGAAGAACCATTTGCTTCTAATGAGTTGATTGAAAGATGTAATGCGGTAATTGAAGAGGTATGTGAATTAAAGTCAGAATCCGATAACCACAATGTGGCCGATATCTTCATGACTTTGCCTTCAAGAAAACTTTATCCTGATTACTTCCAAATTATCAAGCAACCGGTTTCCATAAATCAAATAAAGAAGAATATCAAGCAAGAGAAGTTTGATACTTTTGAAGCATTTATAAACGATTTAAGAGTAATGTGTTCGAATGCAAAGACCTACAACGAAGAGGGTTCGTGGGTTTATGAAGATGCCGAAGCTATTGAAAGAATAATAGATAGTAAAGTATGAATTGGATTGGCCCAAACCTCATAATTAGGTTTTATTTCTTCACTCTTGTATCAGTATATAATAAAAAATTAATGTTCTGTAGTAGTAATATTATAATTGAGCCAATGGCTGGTTACTAATTTTAAATTACGTAAACAAACTAGTTCGAGACTTTTTGCATTTTTGACAATATAATAGCAACATACCAAAAATAGGGCATTTAAACCCCAACAACTCAATATATCACTATAAATAGGCTAAAGTAAGTCAATTGGCTTTATATATGTATTTATAGTTTATAATGGACTTTTATATACTAAATAGAAGTCAGTTCATACTTTTTTTTTTAAGTGTAATAATTTCACTTTGCAGCTGCAGGAGAGTGAATTTCAGAGGACCTAGTCCCTCTTTCAATTAGTTATCTCCTCCTCATTGATTTCCGGTTTCTCCACCATATATAAGAAGCATCATTTATCCTTTTTTCATTAAGATTTAATATTAACTAACAAAAAATAATAATAATAATCATGTCTACTTTTGGTTTAAAGCATCAAGGTGGTGCAATTGGTAAGAGTTTCAATCGTTTCAAATCACACAGCTCAAGAAATGTGTACTCAGTTTTACTTGGTATGGCTGGTGCCGGTGCTGCTGCTTATTTCTACAACAAAAACAGTGGTAATGGTGGTAATTACAAGAAATTGGGCCCATTACTCGGAGGAACTACAATAATCAACACTGCTAAGATTCCATCTGGTAAGGGATTCGAACAATACCAAGAACTTTATAATGACATTGCTGAAAAGGTAAGAGATGATGATGATGCTGATGGTGGGGCAGGTCGTTATGGTCTTCTTTGTAGGCTTTCGTGGCATACATCTGGTACCTATGACAAGAAATCAAACACTGGTGGGTCATATGCTGGTACTATGATTTACACCCCTGAATCGTTAGACGGCGAAAATGCTGGTTTAGAAGTTGGACGTGATTTCTTAATTGAATTCAAAGACAAATACCCATGGATCTCTAGAGGTGATTTATGGACTTTAGGTGGTGTTGTTGCTGTTCAAGAAGCTGGTGGTCCAAAGATTCCATGGAGACCAGGTAGAGAAGATATCCTCGATAGAAAGAGAGTTCCAGAAAATGGTAGACTTCCAGATGCATCGAAGGACGGTAAGTACGTCAGAAATTTATTTGCTAGAATGGGTTTCAATGACAGAGAAACTGTCGCATTACTTGGTGCCCATTGCTTAGGTAAATGTCACACTCATAGATCTGGATATGATGGTCCATGGGGTCCATCATTCAACATGTTCACTAATGACTTTTACGTTAGATTATTACAAGACTGGCACATAAAAGAATGGGATGGCAAGAAACAATGGGAAGATGACGAAACCAAGTCTTTCATGATGTTACCAACTGATATGGCCTTAAAGGAAGAATCATATTTCGTCAAATACGTCAAAATGTACGCTAACGACCAAGATTTGTTCTTCAAAGATTTCTCCAAGGCATTCAGTACCTTACTTGAACTTGGAGTCTCATATCCAAGTGATTCTAAGCCGTTCATTTTCAAGACTCTTGATGAACAAGAAGAATAAGCTTACTAGTATCGTATCTTAAATAAAAAGTTCATTAATACATAAATTCATAACATGGTATTTTCCTAAAATATGTATAGTTATTAGTCTTGTAATGACATAATCTATCATTAAACTATGTTAATTGTAACTTTTCTCAATGTAGTAATGCGTATACCATGTCATTCAGTCAATATGCATACTTTTATCCAAAAACAGCATATAAGCCGTACTGAAAAAACCGATACCAATACCCTGCATATAGAAACATCGTCTCAGTACATTTACTCCCATGTGTATAATCCAGACTACGCATATTTTTTTGAAAATTTTGAAAGTTGGACTTTCGCACGACTGAAAAATTTTTCAAACCTCACCAGGTTGTCATGCTACTATATAATAAGAAAAATATTTCACTGGTGGGGAAAATACTTTTTTTTCATTATCTTATAGTAAAGTAAAATGAAGTTCATCCAAACCGAACAAATCTTAGATATCCCAGAAGGTGTTACTGTCGAAATCAAGGCTAGATCCGTCAAGGTCACTGGTCCAAGAGGTACTTTAACCAAGGATTTAAAGCACATTGATGTTACCTTCTCCAAGATTAACAACAGAGCTATTAAGATCATTGTCCACAATGGTGACAGAAAGCACGTTGCTGCTTTAAGAACCGTCAAGTCTTTAATTGCTAACTTGGTTACCGGTGTTACCAAGGGTTACAAGTACAAGATGAGATACGTTTATGCGCATTTCCCAATCAATGTTAACGTTATCCAAGTTGACGGTCAAGATTTCATTGAAATCAGAAACTTCTTAGGTGAAAAGAGAGTTAGAAACATTAAGATCCACGAAGGTGTCACTGTTGAACAATCTACCACCCAAAAGGATGAATTAATCTTATCCGGTAACTCTTTAGAAGCTGTTTCCCAAAACGCTGCTGATGTCCAACAAGTCTGTCGTGTCAGAAACAAGGATATCCGTAAGTTCTTAGATGGTATTTACGTTTCTGAACGTGGTAACATCGTTGAAGAAATCTAAATGGATTAATGCTAATTTTATATTTGCTTCATATTTAAAAGGTTAATTTGTCAATACAATTCTCTTTTTATAAGTTTTGAATTTTCAGGGTTTATAGTTCAATTTGGTTTATTTTGGGTTAACCCTGTTAATGGATTTGTTATAGGCTCGAGCAATAAAGAGCCACCAACGATCCATTGTAGAAGCGAGAACAGGTTATTGGTGATTTACATTGCATATATTAAGTTGTGTTGGTGTATCGATGCTAGTAACTTTGTGTTCTATGTAGGAATTTAAGCTCTATTCATGTGATCGTGGTCGTCTTTAAGAGGCATGTACGTCTGTTATTGAACGGTTTTTATAACAGATTTATGGTTGATATAAGGAAGACTCGCACAGGAAAAGAAAAGTAGCATTCTATGTATTAATCTATATACAGTCATTGATCGTAAGTTCTAAAATTCAAAACGATTTAATCTCTATTAACATCCAGATATAACATTAAAATGGTGTTAAAGATTGCATTTTTAGGACCAAGAAGCACATATACCCACCAAGTAAGTTATTCAGTTGATGTATATATTCATTTAAGTACTAACTTATTATAATAGGCGGTAATTCAACAATTTGGAGATGAATCAAGTGAAGTTGAATTGATACCTCAACAAAAGATTTCTGATTGCTTTAAAGAAATTGATGTAGCTAATGTCAACTTTGCTGTTGTGCCATTTGAAAACTCTACCAACGGACAGGTTGTGTTTACCTACGATTTAATCAGAGATTGGTTTTTGTCGTCAACTTCTGGAGAAGAAAGCGAAACGTCTGCAAAGTTTAAGATTGTTGGAGAACAATTTGTTTCGATTCATCATAATTTTTTAACCAATGCAAAATCAATTTCTGATATTAGAACAGTATATTCACATCCACAAGTTTGGACACAAGTATCTAAATTCATGTCAGAACATATTACGGCCAATATCACTCTCATTGACACAACGTCCACTTCAACAGCTGCAGAGCAAGTCTATAATGATAATACAAATACTACTGCATGTATATCTTCTCTTATGAGTTCAAAAAGATATGACTTGCCAATAATGTTTAAAAATATTGAAGACAACCCTAATAATACTACTAGATTTTTGGTGTTAGGAAATTCCGAATTACCAACTAGTGATCCTTACATTAATGATATACAATCCGAACAGCCATACATTACATCTATTATTTTTACATTAAACCATAATGATCCGGGTGCATTATGTACAGCATTGGATGTTTTTAGACAATTTAAAGTAAATATGACAACCATAAACTCAAGGCCATCGAACAAGGTACCTTGGCAGAATGTTTTCTTTATTGAATTAATTGGAAAGCTGGATGATGAAAATGTGGTTAACAGCTTTAGTTCATTGAATAAAACGTGTACAGACTTTGCAATTTTAGGTACCTTTAAGAGAAGTTGGAGATACTGGGGATCTTAAAATTTATAATGTAATCATATAATATATAATTTAAAATAACTACATTTTAAGCAAAATGAAAAGTGAAATGCAAATTAAATGTAGAAACTACTATAAAGCCTAAACTAAAATAGTCTATAATAATTTACCTAATTGGTAATCAACGCAGGTGAACTAAAATGTGTTTTGAGAAGTGATGATAAATTCGTTAACCTCAATGATCAATTTCCAAATTTCTGGAAAGTCCATTCTCTATTATCCAAAGGACATACATGTCTAGATTTTAGCCATCTCTGGATACAGTGCATATGAAAAGCGTGGTTACATACCCCCCAAGCAGCAATACATTCTTCTTGTGTGTTATTAATTGTGTTAGGTTGACATTCGATACAAGGCTCCATTAAATGGTTTCTACAAATTGCACAATTTTCAACTTGAATATCCCATGACCAAAATGCCACAGCAGTCCACTTCTTAACTTCAAATCTTTGCTTATTTCCCTTGTTTTTTGAAACCTGTTCTGATTCCATGTCTAAATAAATAGTTAGTAATCAAGTTTAAAATATAACAAATCATAAAATTAACTTAGGTTTAGCTACTTACGGCTATCAATTTCCATCTGATCTTGTTCTTCACTCATGTCTTCCTATCCTAAATCTTTCTTTTCAAGTTTTCACTAGTATACTAAAAAGTATTAATAAATAAATCTTTAATGTCATATTGATGCGTGCGCATAAAACACAACCCCAAAGGTCAATTGAGTGATTTCAACTAATATCATCTTCTAGTGAGAATTCCAATAAATAGTATTAATTATGAATGAAATAAATGAAGAGGATCTAATATCATCTCTATACCCTCCACCTCCTCCTTACTTTAAATTTTTTACGGAAGAGAATCTTAAAAATTATAACGAATGGAAAGATGAAATACCAGAAAATGATGACGTTGATGGAGCCGATAAAAAGACAGAAGATAATGAAAAGAGAACGCCACCTGGTGTGTTGAAGTTCTTAGAACCTCCAGAGACACCACAAGGTACTTATTATAGAGGATATGGTAATCTATGGTCCTTTGAAGATAAGTTACCGAACTTGAAAGATTCTGGATGGAGACAATTATACCAGACAAATGATGAGGCTATTACTTCAGATATTAAGATAAGTGAGCTCCATAAACTAATGGATTCGTTATTATTAAATTTCGTGGAATTAATTGGTGCAGTATCGATAGACCCACAACAATTTCATCTAAAAATAGAGGATCTTAAACTAATTTTAATTAATATAAACCACATTTTAAACACATACAGGCCACATCAATCTAGAGAGAGTTTGATCATGTTACTAAAGAAACATGTCGAAGCTAAAAAACAAGAAATTAAGGAGATTGACACCGTCACCAAAAACATTAAAACAAAATTAAAGGCTTTTATGATCGATAGTTCATCTATGAATAATTCAATACCAGAAGAAATTGAGAATGACGAAGCGCAACCCATACAAGAATCTCTCAAGAATGAAATTCTAACTAAAATGTTGAATGATAATTTATAAATAACAATTCCAATGTACTCTTCATTATATAGATATCTATTATGTATTTTAATAGTAACAGAAAATTAAAATAAATCTAGCAAATCGTTATTGATATTGTCATTTTTTGGTGGCCCGACATTTGATGACTTACTTTGTATATTCAAATCATTGAAGTCTTGGGAAATATTCGAAGCTTGATTTTGTTGAGAAACACTGTCGAATAAGCCCAATATCTCATTTGTTGATGATTTAACATTAGTGGCAGATGGGGCATGGTTATGTGTGTTCGAAGTAGGGGCAGAAAATAAATCGTTCAATTCGTCTAAAATGCTACTTGAACCATTATTCTCGGAAGCAATATCCACATTTTCATCGTCAAAATCAAGCAAGTTTTCATTTTTGGAATTATTAATAATTTCTGTCTTCGCCAAGTTAGTTAAATCTTCTAACTTCTCGTCCTTATTACCCATCTTACTTTTCTTTAATAACTCATTATAGTTTGCATTGGCATCAATAAATGTAAAGGCTGGCTTATGGTACACTGATGACAAGGTTGATAATTCTTTGATTAGGGCATTCAAGACATTTGGATTAAAAGAAGCAATTGTTGTTTTGATTGGAGGTAATTTTGACAAAATAATCTTTTTTTGTGATTCGACAGAAGATGACGATAACAATCTCCAATAAATATATGCTTTATCCCGTACATCTGCATTTTCACATTCCTTTGTAGATAATTCCAAAACAGTTTGTAAAAGGTTGGAATATTCAGCCTTCTCAATACATAAATTTATTTTCACGACGGTTGTCAAAATATTCAACTGTAAAGAAGATTCATAATCAAGGAAATTATCAATAAATACCTTTAGTTTATCATAAATAGCGGAGAAATATTTTGGGTATTCACCAAGTAACCAAATATAGCCAGATATAGTTTCCACTTTTTCTAAGCTATCAATTTGATTGGAAATCACTGGAATGATTAATGTGATTAAATCATTTTTTCCTGGATAACGCCTTAAGATATTTGTTAAAACATTTACTGTTTCGTTAATAACTAAATCACCGCCTCTTTGGTCGATCAAAGTACATAATAAATTAACAGCTTTTATAGTACAACTAGTCAATTTAATTGCGACAGAACCAATAGATTTTATTGCTTTAGAGACTAATGCAGGTTCAAATTCCATTGCATATTCCTTTAATTCACCTAATAATAAAGTACTGTTGTTCTCATTCGCTAAGCGAACCATAATTTCTAACTTTTCTAACTTCAAATATAATGGATCAGAATACTTAATAAAAAAGATTCTCAATTCTTTTGTAAGTAACATTGGAAATTTTTCTAGGATGATTCTGATATTCTTTAATCCAACATACTGAGCTTCTGGAATGGAGTTATTAACTAACGACACCATTGGAGAAGATAATTTCTTCATAATTGAGTCCCTTTGGGCGCTGCCATTAATAACCTCAATGTTATGCAATACAACCTTAATGGAAGTTAAAACCACCGATGGGTTAACATGTTGCAATTGTGGGATTACTCTTTCGATTATGTGATTAGCCTCTTCGTCGCTAGCTGTGTCGTAATCGGTTAAGGTTGTCAAAATAGTAATTCTACCCCATTCAGTACATTCATTCAAACATAATAATAATTTCTTTACAATTTCAAAATTGACATGGAAAATTTCTAATTTCAAATCAGTATTCATATCGTCGATATCCCTTAATGCTTCTAAAACATTAGCTACCACCATTGGATTTGAATCATTAATCAAATTCTTTAATTCGTCTAAATATCCAAATTCAACACACATGTCAGCGTTCAAATCAAATAATTTAGCTACGCAAATGGCTGCTGTCTTTCTGACGTATGGATTGTCATCTTTCAATGTACGTTTTAAAGGTATTTCCATATAGTCAACCATTCTGGCAACTCTGATACATCCCATTGTTCTTATTGCTAATGCCCTGATTAACGGATTTGGATCTTCTGTATCTTGCACAAACGTGTTCACAGCAAGAATACATAATTCTGGATGTGTTTTTGCATAATTCATTAAGTACAAGTAAACAAGCTTCTTCTGCTCTATATCATAAGTAGCTATATTCTTCAATACATCTGGGAATAAAGACGAAACATCTTTTCCAACTGTCATTGCCTGGATTACTCTTTCAATCGCATCTTTACGTTCGCCTTTATATTGCGATACCAACCCATTTCTTAATTCAAAAGTCTCACCTTTCTTTGGTCCTTTTAAGAAACTACGGATCTTCTTTTCTAGAGACATACTGGTTTAGCAAACTATGAATGTTTCAAGATAAATGCTAATTATCTGTTAATAATAACATTTACTTTGAGTCGTCGCTAAATCGTATCACGTGATCATGTATAGATCAAACAAAGTGAACTTGTGTTATGCTACGAGTAAAAATGAAAGATATGTAAATTGTTATATGGTCTGTTATGGAAGGAAAAGAAACTATACTAAGGACAATCACCTGAGTCCATACACAGTTGAGTTTCTTCATCTGATGAAGCGAGTAAAAGTGTAGATAATATTTTACATAATGAATAAAGAATTTGCATCGTTAGGAACGAAATAGAAAACTATCAGTGAATTCAAAGGTAGTGAGATTTTAAGAATGTTAGGGAGGAAAATTCCACTCCTAAAATTTATAATGATGCTTGTGAAGGTGGTACTAATGAGTGTAATAATCTTATACACCAGGAAAAATTAAAAAATAATAGAGTTATCTTTTTGAAAAATGTAGATGACATCATGATAAATATTTTGAATTTTTGAGTACAGAAAAGTATAATGATTGATGAAATCTCATTCATGATCAAGGGAATAGATCCTGGTCTATATTTGAAGAAGAATTCAAATAATTCTCTAGTGGTTTCATCATTAGTTGATTTGGCATTAGAAGTAGTACATGGTATTTCGAAAGTTATCGAAATACAATTATTATAGAGATGATTATGATACGTTTTTTATATTACATAGTTGGAATACTACAAATACCTTGTTTAGGTGGTTAATCGGTGCTCATATTTACCTTCAGGGATAATGAAGAAAAATTGATGTTTCATCTTGGAAAGATAGGAGGGTCAAGCAACCTTATTAATTGAGGCATTCTGGATTCTTATTATTAAATTTTTCTATAATAATTTACATGTAGAATAAATTAATAAAGAATCTTTGATTTTTGAGAATTAATGAAAAAATGAAATTCAAAATATACTGCGTTAGCTAGAATATTTTGAAGCTTTTAGTTTTACTGTGAAAGGAAAACCAAAACTTTACTATCTGTATTTGAAATAATCATGTTAATAACTTCGAGATTTTATGTGATTTAATTGTGTATAACTCTATTTTTCTTACGTATCTCAAACTACAAAATAATCTCAATATTGACATAGGGAAGCCACAAATATGCTTGAAAGGGTTTAAAAACACAATTTATACGTGACAGTGTTGAAGAGCTTCTTGCAAAAATAAAATTATAAGAGGAATGTTACAAATATTTTGTGTTTATTTTTGTATTTTTTGCGTGTTTTGAATTTTTGTAGTTTAATCGCATTATTAGTCACTTTTTGGCTGCTAAATTTCTTTAAAGCATAACAAAAAAAACATTTACTACTTAATGTTAATAATAATCTTAATGAAAAATAAATTATATTAGACTAATTAACTTTTTAAATGACGTTCCTCATTATTTTCTTCCTTTTATTAACCCTTGAAGCTCTTCCTTTCAATTCTTTTTCTCCAAGCAAAGATGCACAAGAAGATAATTTGAATTTGTATGACAAAACAATAGCAAAAGTATTCCAGAATAAAGAGGAACTATTTCAGTCTGACCTTTGGAATAGTTTATTGAATAAGAAAGATCCTCAACTTGCACAATCTACTATGATTTTTATTAATGAAACTTCTTCAGTATTTTATTTTCGAACAAGCGAGACACAGAAAAGCGATACAAAAAAGCCATTTTGGTTAAAAAAGGACAGGGAAATTAAACTTATGGAGGTCCAATACGGAGATGAAGAAACACACCATTTTCATGACGTTCCTATTTCATCTTGTATTTCATCGAGGCTTAGTTCTGGAGGTGCATCGTACTCCCAAAGCTACCAAGTTGGACAAAGTCTCACATTAGATCTAGAGCCATCACTAAGCTTAAAGCTAATGGAAGTTGGCGCAACTTTTTCTATTGGAACAAACGATTTGGTTTTATCGTTATCCAGTACAGGAAGCATTACGTGCATTGCAAATCCTGGTAAAAGGACTCAGATTTTTGGTTCGTTCGATTACATTCATTTTCCCAATGCCCGTAAACGGAAAGTAACATTCTCCAAGGGAGATTCCGACTTTAAAGTGGGAACCTGGATTCTGGTTTTGACTACAAAATCAAATTTCAAAGAATATGGTGCATTGTTTTATGATTTATCAAGAATACCTGGATTTTATTGCGTTGATGATGAAGACTATTTATCATGTAATGAATAACTGTTCTTAATCTATAAACATTCATATACCATTATTTAGTTCGAATGTATAGTGTTTGAATAGTTTTCCAATCACGTGACTATTTATGAATAAAACTTTTTACTACTTGTATATGATACTTAGTTTAGATAACATTTGGAATTTACTATCGCAATGTCAGAAGATGAATTAGAATTAGGAGGAAGTTTGTTTGAAGAACCAGAAGACTTTCGCCCTCCTCCACCTTCCCACCGTTTTTCAAAATATGAGAAAAAGACAACTAAGGAACCTAAAGATGTAAACTTAAGATTAGTAGGCTCATCGCCATTATGGGGCCATTATTTGTGGAATGCTGGTATATATACTGCTGATTATTTGGATAAACAGTCAGAGTCTTTAGTCAAAGGAAAAAGGATCCTTGAATTGGGAGCAGCAGCAGGTTTACCATCAATTATATGTTCACAAAATGAAGCTGATTTCGTTTTATGTACCGATTATCCAGATCCAGATTTAATATCGAACATTGAATATAATATTAAGGAAAATAACTGCGTAGAGAATACCATTGTTAAAGGATACATTTGGGGTGATGATATTTCAGAGTTAGTTTACGGGGAAAGAGATAGAGAACTAAAAGAAGAAGATAAATTCGATTTAATTATATTATCTGATTTGGTCTTCAACCATACAGAGCATTTAAAATTGTTGAAGTCTTGTAGATTGGCATTAAAGAAAACAGGAAAATGTTTTGTTGTTTTCTCTCCACATAGACCAAAGTTATTGCAAAATGATTTAGAATTCTTTGAAACTTGTAACCAATTTGAATTCAAGGCAGAAAAAAATGATTTAGTTATTTGGAAGCCAATGTTCGAAGAAGACGAAGAAACCGCTGAAATCAGATCTAGAGTGTATTCATTTTTTTTACATCCTCAATGGTAATTATAGATAGTAAATAGGTTAAGTTCAATAGTACATTTAGTTTGAAATTAAGTTAGGATTCGATACAAGATTTAATAAAATAACGTTGTATAGTATATTCAGAATGTACTAAAAAATAACTAAATTATGATATCATAATGTATTAATAACAATAATAGCTAGCTATTAATTTATTGAGCAACTGGAGAAGGATTCATCTTTCTCTTACCGTTAGTTAAAGTAACGTTGACAAATCTTCTAGTGTATAACAAACGCTTGTAAGCTCTACCCTTTGGTTGCTTTGGCTTTTCTTGCTTGTCGACCTTTGGAGTTTGAGACTTAACTTTACCAGCACGAGCTAAAGAACCGTGAACTTTACCCTGTAATTAAGTTAGTAACTAATTTCAATATCCGGAGGATCAGTACTTTGATGACCTTTGACTTCAATACTATGCAGTTATAATTAAGATTGAATCTAATCCAAGAGCATTTTTCACATTATAATCACTGCAATATTCAAACGCCCTGATACGCTAGTATCACATTCAAATTGTTAATTGTTTCTTTCATTATTCCGAAAAAATAATCAAATTGCCATCGTATTTATTCAATATTTTCTTCCATTAAAATTTTATCCTATTCTTATACTAAAATAAATATCCATTTCGTCTTAAATCTACAGTATCTCATCTCATCAAAGTAATCTGAACTTCTTGTTATCTAAGTCATATCCACATACCATTTTTACTAATTAATTTAATATAGTTTATTTAATCTTAAACTGTGTAAACTAGAATTTAAAATTTTATTCCTTAAGGTTGAGGGATACTCGAAGGCGGAAATTTTTTTGAGGATAATTTATTTTCGCACTACCATCCCAAAAGTGAATCAGGTGATAAATAAGAAATGAGGGTTTATGCCCTCACAAGAAAGTTTCATACAGGCTAGATCTAATAAGATATCGTATATGATTGATTACTGGAGTAAGTGGCTAATAGAAATATACATATTTTATGATGTTATAATTTTAATAATAATATAAAACCATTTATTAATGAACAAATATATAATTAATGCGTTGAAAATATTAGTACTGTAGAATTGAATGCAAATTTATATGATAGTAAGCTAACCCGTCGCTTTCAAAGTCATCAATAATGTTATTAAAATGATCACTAGAACTATGAGAATAAGTAGAAATATAGAAAGTCTGCTAGCAGGATAGTAGTTCTTAGTGAGCATAACCTGTACTTGGAAAAACCGAAACAGACCTAAAAGAAGGGTACTTATGCCAAGAACTATGAACGTACCTCCAAGAGGTTTGCCAAACTTGTGAATAGAGAAATCTGCTTTGGTATCAAACAATACGGTAGTCCCATCTAACTTAGCATTGGCGGATTTATCTTCTATTCTAAACAATTGTGTTACACCAATTCCAATGGTGATAAACGATAAGGAAGTTCGTAACCACGCTAAGAAAGTTCTTTCATTTGCCATCTATTATGTTAGTATAAATTTCCTACATTGCAAATTACCCAATTACTTACATGGTCTCTAGCAACTGCCCCTTTATTTTCAAGAGATAAGGATGAATTTTCCAATATTTGCTGTAATACATTAACAGGATCAACTAATTTATGTACTTCCAAGTCTTCTTCATTTTCATGATTTTCAGAATTACCTACATAATTTGATCTAGGGCTACTTCTTTCGCTGTGCAATAATGGTCTATCTGTCTTTCTTGTAGACTCCATCATAGCTTGTTGATAAAAAGACAAAATTACAGTATGATTCTGTTTTCATGCATTTTTAAAATAGCCACTATGACAAAAATTCCATATTATCACGTGATAAATACCTACTCTATAAATTTTTGTATTACTTAAAACCTTAAAATTATCTATTTCTATACTAACTAAGCACTACTTTCGTACAAACCGTAGATATTCATAGGACAATAATCATTCTTTCAGTAAAATATGGTACAAACAGTGAAATGTATTATTTTCAATATCGTTTAAACTTAAAGTAAAAAAACGCTTAATATGAACAAAGGTAAACTAGCAATCAATGCTGTGGTTTCCATGCTAAGATGTTGAAAAAATCCTGAACTCTTTATTCTTAAAGATGGTGCACTGTTACTAATAGTCATGGAAGAATATGTTCTTATGTTACCAACGCTTCCAGAAATAGATCCTAATCCAACAGATCCACTAGAAACAGTCCCTGTAGCAGACGAATAGTATATGCTGAAGGTTTGGGTGTAGTAAGATTCTGTTGTATGAGTAATACCTGATGCATCAGTTCCTGTAGCCCAAACTTGTGTTTTAGAGACACTTGTAGAAGTGGTAGCGGATGACGATGATGTACTAGTTGATGATGATGAATCTGTTGCCAATGTCAATGCAACAAGAAATGTAAGAATAGTAAATAACCACTTCATGATGTTAATGATACAATATGTTTCTATGATCCACAAATGCAAAAAAAAAAGATATAAAAAAAGTCTATGATGATATAGTTAAACTATTAGACGACCGCAGCAATGAGAAGGGGGGGCTATTAAGGATTTGTATATGTTGTCGCTAAATAGGTATGTTCCTAATTATAACATAAAAGAAAAACATTAACATAGATCGAAGCCGATTGTGCCCTAAAATAACTCTCGGATGTCATCAGCAGAATTTTCTGTTTTGCGCAACTAATAAATGGTTGCAGATAAGCCACCAGCTTTATGCATATCTTGTCCTGCCAAATTTCTGCGCTATGATGAGGCAATGTGATGACAAAACTTTCACTAAGTGACAACCTCTCCTTGATAAATTCAACTATTCAAATATTTGTTTAATAATATGTATGTTCAAATATACTCTAGTATTTTATTTGTACTAGCATGGTCGTATACTTAAAATTAAGTTCATCAGTAGTAGCCCATACTGTTTTATAATGGGCATCAAATATTAGTAAATCTCATACATTGTGCATATTAAACTGCATATTAGGCGTTTGTTTTTTTATTTTTATGTGAAAAAATAATTAGCCTTGTATACTCAACAACGCGTTATTGTGACCTATGCAAAAACCAAGAAGAAACATTTCGTAATAGAATTCAACTATTTGATCATATAAGGCGGTATCTTACTAACAACCCATACTTCTTTAGTACCGAATAATAGCATAAGGGTACTCATGGATCCGAATATGTTGTCAACCAATGTGTCAATTAACAATATTGTGGTATGCATCATTCATATCAGGGCTCTTTTTTTTATACTGATTTGTGATCTTACTAAGGGCCGATTAAAGTAATTGCTGCCACAGGTTTTGTGACACAAACGCAACATAACGATTTTCGGTAGCACTTCCGCATATCTCGTTTACCGGCTAGCTACAAATTTAAGGAATTGACATTATACACGACTGAAATCGCCTGAAAGTTTGGTTACACCAGTAACTGATCATGTTATTTCAATTAGTATGTAGGAAATATATTTAAGGAGTTAAGGGGGTTAAAAGAGTACCGATAAGAAACTTGAAGGTATATACGGGTAGTCAAGTAATACCGACACACACGTCATTCTTACGAATGTGTTCGCAAAAAAGGTTTACTATCTCGGATTTAAAATTCAATTGAGAATTTATGTTTATTGACTATAAACATTGTTTCGTTTACGTGTTCAAAATTCTCAAATAAATACACGGTGATTTTATACGCCATGGCTATGCGATATTTCTAAAATAGGGAGGTAGTTTTAGATTGTACAATGTAGTTGAAATCTGCGCTGATTGACTAAAGTTTTTGATATCTTCAATATTGAATAACTCTTTTTGGAACACAATTACTTAATTCAGATACTTGCCAATTCTTGCCTACTTATCATGAAATAAAGTATAAACAAGAATTCAACAAACACGCATCACTCGACGCTTTTTACACGTGGATTTAACCTATTAATGCAACAAAGTAGTTTTGAACTTATTATGGCAAATATTATGTGATTATCCTGAAAACCCTTTATAAAATATGTGCGAATTCTTCTTGGAGTCAATATCGTTAAAACAAAAAAAATATTATATAAAATATTCAATAGCAGGCTTCTTTGACGGTATAGTGCTTATGTCTTGAGTAGCGGCTTCAAATACCTTATATTCTCTATTCAAATCGTCGTCGATCGTTAATACAGAAGCAATATTACCACATCTATAGCAATAATTAGGGGCAGACCATACTGTGACTAATCTTTGATTAAACATCTCTTTGTAACCCTCCATAACCAATTGGTGCGCTCTAGCAATCAAAGAGATATTGTTTAAATGCAAAAAGCTGTTGACTTCATTTTCACCGAACAAAAAACCAGCTCCTCTCGGTGAAATGGCCCATCCAGGTACGTCCTCAGGGTCTGACCAAAGTAAATCACACATCCCCCCTTCATGGGGCACTTCTTGCTTTCTATCTAATACACGAATTTGATCTATGGTATCAATTTCGGGGCTTAAGCCCCCATGGATACAAAATACACCACCTGGGCCTCCTACAATAGCACCTAGTGATAGGTAGTCGAAAACTTCACAACAATACCGCCAAACATTAACCAGGCCGTATTTTCGTACACATTCATCGTAAAATCCATATACCGTTGTAATCTGTCTAGACTCGTGATTTCCTCTTATTAAGGTTATTCTATCAGGATATCTTACCTTTAATGCTAGTAAGAGAAGTAAACTTTCTAGAGAATAAAACCCACGATCCACGAAATCTCCTAGGAATAGATATCGAGTGGAAGGACATTCGCCACCAGTCTTGAACAACGTAAGTAAATCATGTAGTTGACCATGTATATCACCACATATTGTTACCGGGGTGTCCACGTTCTGAATATTTGGTTCTTGTATTAATAATTCAATTACTTTCGAACATAATTCTTCCACATCTGCTTCTGGTATATGCTTGCATAATTTAATTGCTTCTATCGTTCGGAACTATAGTTAGTAAAATATTCATTGTACAGATTCCAAACAACAAGATCCGTAATACATACTCATCTAGATCAAGCATAATACTATTGATTGATAATTAAGTTACAAGTTATATCTAAGATGTACGCGTGATAAATATACAAATTTCAAATACAGGATTTTGTAATTATCATCTTCATAGTGCCTTATGAAAGAGATTTGGCCATTTATACTACTCGAATTAAACATAATATATCTATACGCTACAATTATACTTGAATTATAATGTATTTATATTTTTATATATCAATAAAACTTATTTCTGATAAAATTCCAGTGACATATTTTTTTTCTAATTTTATGGATTCCTTTGAAAATGAAGAAAATATTTAGAAATATTTAAAATTATCTATTAATATTGATAAAATTTTTAAATTTAATTCATGCTATATTCTAATTTAAGTATATGCTAAGTTAATATCGATTATATTTATGATGTAGGATTTCCAGACTCATTCTTTTCTTTATGACATTTTCTTATTTTTTTTGCCCAGCTTTTTAGGTCCTTATCAAAAATACCATCTGTAACACCAGCCAAAAAGCCGTCTTTTTCCTCTAGTAATTCAAACGGCGACTTACGCATGGATTCATCCTTTACTAAACAAGAATCTATAAATTTGCACAATGAGGCGTCATAGTATTCACCGGTAGCTAAGTTCTTCCGGGCAGAAACAGAAGGCGATGTTTCATTAACAATTCTTTGTAATAAATCCAAAATCCCTCCTGGACCAGAAGAGCTTTCATTATCTTCTGACCAAATTGGAACTCCAGTAGCTAATTCGATTAACATTAATCCCATGGACCAGATATCTGATTTGATACCATAGGTTAACCCCTGGATTCTTTCAGGTGACATATAAGTTGATGTTCCAACAAACGTATCGGCCATGGCCAACGAATTAGTCAACTCTCTCGACACCCCAAAATCACATAATTTGAATTCACCTTTATGTGTCATTAACACATTGCTAGGCTTGATATCTCTATGAATAATTTTATGCGTAGTATATAGATATGTTAAACCAGATAAAATAGCAAACGATAGCTTCTTCAATGCAAACAATGGAAATTGTTTATTATCACAATAAGGAATAATTTTATCCAAAGAACCACAATTGCAATATTCCATACATATGACTATAGTGTTATTGCTGTTGATGAAAGCTCCATAAAATTCTATAATATACTGTGATCGACACTCATGCAATATTCTTAATTCCCTAATGATTTGGGTTTGTATGACTGTTTTTGATTCTATATGTATTATTTTTTTTGCCATAGTTTTTTGGGTTGGTATATGTAGAATCTTCGATACTGTTCCAGAATTACCTGAACCCAAGTTTTTTAAGGTCAATAAATCTCTGTTATTCAATTTTATTAACGATGTGGTAGAAATAGGCGATGTTTCGGTTACTGTGCTTAAAGTGTCATATTTTGTATGCGATGGTGATGGACTAAGAGAAGCATTTGTAGGTGAAATAGACGAGATAACAGTTTGCCTCTTCCTAGTAGGCTTTGGAGAATTATCAGGGACTCCTGATATCTCCATTTTTGAGAACTGCTTCATAATCATTTGTGTAGGTGTGATGGACTCCGGGTCAACATTACGGTTACTTTTATTAACAGAAAGAGTACGAGTCTTGGAACCGTTATTATCCGTTCCCCCATTCATCTCATTATTACTCTTATTGAATACCAAGGGAGCTGGTCTTACCTTCCTCCTTGGTCGTAACTGTGATTGTATATTCATGAGGGATGCATCATCTTCCGGAATTTTCACTGGCGAAGCTTCTAAGGATAGTTTTTTGAAGTTTTTCCGCTTGAGTGTTTTTACTTTCAAGATTTCTGGCTCTTCACCCGAAACGGATCTTTCAGAACTAGCATTTGTCTGTTTATATGGTGGGGGAATAGGGGGTAGTTCTTTATCCTTATTAGACCCCAAAGATGTCGAAGATCCATTTTGCAATTTCATCATCTTCAACAATAGCTAGTCTTGTATCCGGTTGGATTGTGTTGTCCTATTTTAAAGTTTTTATAGGGTTTGCTATTTTTTTAAATGTATGCTATCGGCTGTTTTGCTTCAACCAAACTCTATGTGTATATCACAGGATCACGTTAATCTAATCACAATACTGCCAAATTTTACTAGCAAACACTAAATATTCAAGAAAAAACAATAAAAACAAATGTGTACGAATTTGAAATTACAATTAGTATTGTTAAACATAAACTGATAATTTTATTCGTACGCGATATTATCAAAATCGATAAATTAGAATATTACATAGAGAACAATAAATGTTTGTAGAAAATTTAAAATACAAGATTTCTAATATACAGAATACATAAAATTAACTCTTTTACCCGAATATTATATGAAATACCTTACCAGAAAATATATAAAACGATACCTAGTTCCCATTTGAGCTATTTGTAAGATTAGTTTGTTGACCAGCAGAAACCATTGGATTTTGGAATTCTGCAACCGCAGTTCTATTTTGGAGTTGTTGCGGAACGTAATTTTGTCTATTTTGTGTTTGAGTTTGTTGTACTTGTGCCTGTGCTATAGCCAGGTTAAAAACTTGCTGTTGAGCCATTGCTTGGTTGTATTGGTGGGCAGCAGCATAATGTGGTGGTGCATATTGCTGGGCAATAGGAACCTGAGAGTAACCTGGATTTGAAAGCATTGCCATGGCCATTTGATCCGCAGGAATCAAACCTACAGGGCTAACTTGCTGAAGAGTCAGATTTGGTTGTGGAGGGCTTAGAGATCCAGATTGCCCCTTTTTCTTCTTTCTATGTCTGCAATTTGAACATACCTTATGCTTCCCAATATCAACGGGGTCCAAAGCTTTTGCACATCTGTTACAATTACCCATTCTTTCTAGATTAGTCCTTCTAATCTTATCGTTTTCTCGACATCGTTGACACACCTTGTAATTCCCTGACTTACTTTTGTCTTTACTATTTTTTTCATCTCCAGTAATGATCGATGCATCTAGAGGACCTGAACAATGCACACATTTACCCTGTGCTGCTCTACTGGCTTTCCTTGTTCGTAGGTTCAGTCTACAGGATGGGCAAAGAACAAATTTTTGTTGATCGAGTGGGATCTCAGATCCGCAACGACGACATGCCCCATGTTTGTCTTTGGTTTTTTTCTGCCATCTTCTTGACCTTTGTCGTTGTAAATCACGACAGTGCTGGCATAGCTTATAGATTTTTGGCTCAACCAAAGGCTTAGGACCCTGTAAAGTATCATTGGATTGCGGTATTATTATGGGCTGATCAAACTCTTTTTTACATCTGGAACATGTAGACCGCAATAACTGATCTGCTTGACTTTCCACCTCAGTGGGCTTAATTTGAGTCTCATTATCAATCTGACTATTTACGATTTGTTGTTGGATATGAAGTGGTGGTATTGGTGCAACCAAACCTTTTTCTGGCAGAGTTGATTGGTTGAGAGTTTCAAATTTTAAATCTCCATTCGCCATGTTGATTTGCTGCTGCTGTTGCTGCTGCTGCTGCTGTTGTTGTTGCTGATGCTGTTGCTGCTGCTGTTGCTGCTGCTGTTGCTGCTGCTGTTGTTGTTGTTGCTGAATCTGCTGAGTGGTCGCTATGCCCAGCTGAACTTGTAAATGTGGCATCTGATGTTGGCCGTACTGACTCTGTTTTCTTATTTGGTCGACCATGTTCTGCTGCTGTTGCTGTTGCTGTTGCTGCTGCTGCTGATGATGATGATGTTGTTGTTGTTGTTGCTGCTGCTGCTGCTGCTGTTGTCCCATAAGCTGTAAAGGGTGCATTTGTGAGTGTTGTGAATTCATATGTTGAAGATGGCCCTGCATCGACATCTGGTTCATTTGGTAATTCTGACTCAGTCCATATCGCTGATCATGACCCTGTAGAAGAGCCTGAGCTGTAGCTATAGTAGGATTAGTAGGGTTATTTAGTTCGTGTTTATGGTTGCTTTCTTGTTCATTGGCCAATCTTTGTGCGATGCCATTTGGCGTGTGCAATTGGGGGTCCAAGGGTGAATCGACTCCCAAATACTGTTGTTCCATTTTTATGATGGGTTTCTGATTGATTCACTCAAAAACTACGAGATTCAAGATTTCTGTGACGACAATGATATTTATAACTTCGTATTTCTCTACATCTACCGTAAGGAGTTTTCAGCAAAAAGTCTAAACTCCAAAAATGGACGCGCACACGACCTGCTGTTTTATAAGCAAATCTTTTGTTTGAACAATGAAGAAGGCTATAAAATTACAGGAGAGTTATAATTAACTGTATCCAGTATCTCGTTTAAGCTAAATTGTCAAATTGTCAAAAATTTTTTAAGTGTCAGTATGTCAATGGACAATTTAGGAAGCTACGGTGCATGGGGCCATGCTAATTGGAGCAATACTACTAAAAGTTATTCAATCCATACAAAGAGCGACGATTCCAGATGTCTTACTATATAATTGTAGAATGGGGACGTGGAGTTACTCCTGCATTAATTGCATAGGAACCCATGTATAAAATCTCGCAAAGCGTCCGCATGGAATTTTGGTGAAGCATTCGCAGCATAGGCGACCTATCCAAGTTATTGGGGCTAATGAACTAGCTTCGAGTTGGTGAGGAGTCTAATGTAGAGGTTCTAGAGGTCAGATTGTGTATATTTCATTGGCAAATTTTAAGCTTGGATGAAGGTGGGTAAACGGAACAAATAGTGTACTATACACACTAGTGGTACAATAGCGACACATATGACCGTGCCGCATTCGCTATCTGATGATCTTATTATTGACTCAGGTACAAACCATTGGCTATTGACCACGTACTACACGTACATACAACTACGCCACGCCAGTTCCAGCAGGTATTTCACCACTATTAACATGATTCCCATAGATATAGTACCATGAGTCAGAGTCAGGGTGTTCCAAAAGCAACCCACTGTAGTACTTGGAAGCACATGCAGTATCCGAGGGGAGGCTAAAATCTCGGGGACCAGCTCCTCTTCTGTAGTGTAAGTTATTAGTCATTTCTTTGTGAATTGGGCGATATTGTGTTCTGAAACAAACGCTTATATTAGCATAATGTTAAGATTCTTAAAAATCATTGTTTGTGCTAATGACGTACTACATGGTGTATAGGCATTATATAAATGGTGGTGTAATCTGTAATTATAGTGACACTTAGGTTCCTTAGGTATGATTATTCGGTTTCATCTACGGAAATACGACACTATGGCATAAGAAATGGGCGGTGATAGTGTTATTAGTGGACATTGATACTCTGTATGTTGGATTGAATGCCCAATCATCGAAATCTGGGGCTTTGAGATTAGATTACGTCGATTTACCGTTGCGAAACGATGTTATACGACATTCATGAGCTCAAAACAGAGACATATGTCATCCAAACTAGTTCTGTTTAGTAAATTAAAAAAATCTAGTTCATGTGTGCCGCTACTGGCTCCAAACTATACGAACTTTTAATACGAATTTGTACAGGGATTTAAATGAGGATGAAATCTCAAAAAATATTAGTGCTACGAAGCCATGACATTAGTTGACGAGCATCTTTCAAAAATACTACACTTCTTGGACGAAGTAGAATCTGCCAAGTGGAATCATGTAAAGGGCGCAGAGCCTTCAGATATAGCAGAATTGAAGAAAGCTTATCCAGAATGCCCATCATTATTAATTGAATTACTATGCCATGTAGATGGTACATATTATAGAAAATACGATGAAATTACATTATTTACGCTAATATTGAATTCAGACGTGGGTGACGATTTTGGCTACTATTTACTCTCATGCAAACAGATTTTAGAGGAGAAGTTATACGACACGACTATTGCTGATAGATACGGGGACTATCTTGGCCAAGATGACATAATTTTTGTTGATCCACGAATAGATGTTAATGTTTCCATGGATAAGAGATTGTGCTTTGCTCATTGCATGAACAACGGAGGCACATCGATGTTATATGTTGATTTCAATCCTACTGCAGTAGGAAAAGTCGGCCAAATTATTCGTTATTTGCATGATCCAGACAGTTTTATTGTGCTAGCTGATACATTCGAAGAATATTTAGCAAGCGTAGTGGCTTCTGATTACAGCTACATTTCGGACGATATATAATCTTTAGCAAAAGGATCCCATATGAGCGAAAATTGGTTGTCTGCAAACGAATTCACAGCAATTTCTACAACAATATATCTATACATATAATCGTTATTAGGTTATATTAGCTATACCGTTTTATATACAAGAAGTTCGTAGCATTACTGAAACCCATCACCCTGTATCCATTATTCCAATCTTGGCTTGAGCAACATTTGTGCCACTTCACCGGCCCTATAGGCACCCAATCCAAAAATAACAACACCGGCACCCTTCACAGTTCTTTGCCACCAAAGGGGATTCTTACCAAGGTCAATTTTACCTGTTTTAAAATCCTTAAAAACATAATTTGAGCTCAAGTACATACCACCAGCAAAGAGAAAAAGTGATTGCATTGCTGTACATGGCAAACATCCATGTCCTATCTCATCATCTGACAACTTACGTGGTGGAGGAGGATTGAATACTGATAATATATTTGACATATTGGCCAATATCAATCAGTGGTGGTTCCTCTTAGATCAGATTTGATTATTTTAAGTTCGCATAATATACAGGATCGAAGAAGGTTGAATACAAATGCTCTAATTAACATTAGAAATTTATAACGGAGATTACAATATTTCTGACTATGAAATCGATTCAAATCAACTCTAGGAATCTCTTAAGACGATTCAAGAGGGATACTTACATTCCATACCGTTTATATTCCAGCGGTAATGAATATAATTATCATCAGCAATACCAACATTATAATCCTCCTAGACGTTCATGGCCTAAACGGTTAATGTATGTCACATTAGGTTTCGCAACACTTACGGCTAGTGCATACTATCTTTGGTGGCCAAAGCATACGTTTCCATCATCTATAGCCAAAATATTAAGAAAAGGCTTATGGGCAGAAAGTGACAAGGGAGAGAAAGACTATCAACTTGCTTTAAAATATTATCTTGAAGCTATAGAACATGCTAATGAAATTGAGCTCGATAAATTGAGTGACGAGTATACGGGGATCCAATTGAAAGCAGCAGAAATGTTTGAAAGACTTAATATGCTTGAAGATGCTGCATTTATTTATAACGAAATCGCAACCCTTTATTTAGGAGTATTGACTGCAGACCCACAATCTCCCGAAGGTAAAAGAATACACAACAGAGAACATAGATTTCATTTGATTCAAAAAGATCTTAGAATTGCTATTAAGTTAGTAGAACTAAACAGCAACAACCCTCATTTATCTAAGGCTATTTTAATGACTCATTTACTCATTGCTCAAAGTGAGGTTCAAAAAAGATTGGGTCCAAACTCCAGTATTGCTAAACTTATTCAACCTTCTTCTCCTTCGGATGTAAATACTCCTCAATACAAGGCTACTATCGACTCTGGCGTCGTGGAAATTGAAAACAATGGAGTTGTTACCATTATCAATAAGAACCCCGCAGCCTGGGAGCCATTTACTGATGAATTCTTTAACATCATGGACTTATTAAGTGCAATTTGTATATCTACTGGAGATTTATCAATGGCATCAAGAGTTAAAATTTCTATGACTGAATGGATGTTGCTTGCAGATGTGGAACCACACAAAATCTTACTTTCTCAATGTAATTTGGCTTCTTTACTCTATTTACAAGCCGAAGAATTTGAATCTCAAGAGATTGCAATGAGAAGAAAATTTAGCGAGGACTTGGGAATTGACTACGGTAAAATCAAAACTGAAAAATTGCTTGAGGAAAATCACGGATTAACAACTAAATTAAAAAACGAAATTAATGACAGCGAAAAAATTAATTACAATTTAGTCATAAAAAACAAGGAACAATGTATTGAATTATCTATTAAATCATATGAATCAGTTTTAGAATTCGCAAAGAACTTACCCAAGGAAGTTATCAGTAGTAATAACACAATTAACGAAACAGTTGCTTTAGCAACTTATGGTTTAGGAGTCGTAAATTTGCACCTATCCAATTATGATAAAGCAGAAAGACTATTGCGTGAATCTAGAGTGAGATCAAGAAACTGTAACTACGATGATTTACTCCAAGAAATTGAAAGAGAATTGAATAAACTCTTCAAAGAGAAAAAACAAGTTAAACTTGGAAAAACATTCAATAAAGACGATATCGATAAGGTTGACATTGAAATGGATATACATATGAAAAAATAGACACTGTATTTAGGTTTACAAACTAATAAATGTATGAAATTTGTAAATTATTCTAATAATATAGAAACAAGAATTGAACTAATTTTCATGAAGCAAAGATTCCTCTTCATCATCAAGTTTAGATCTGGGAAGTTTTCCAAAAATACCTTTATAAACTTTGCTATAGAACAGGTGATTTTGCTCTGATATTTTAAAGTGAAGAATTTCAGTTAAGTTTGGAGGTTCAATTTCTAATGGTGAAACATTTGCATCATCAGCAGATGTGATAGAAGGAGCATCAGATTTTATTGGTTTAATAGGTTGGTGGGTAACTGAAGGTGGATTAGAAGGAATGCCTTCTAATTGCATCAACGGATTTCTAGCAATCGAGGCTGCAGATTGATGATAAACATCGGTTGACACACCTTCAGTAGTGACACTCATTCTACGAGATTCATTGGTGGATCCATAATTATAAATCGAGCTCCCTGAATTATGTAGAGACCCACTAGAATTATGAATAGACCCACTAGAATGAAATGAAAATATCGATGAATTGTCGTCAAAAACAGATCCCATGTCTTCTAAAGACAATCCCTTTGTTTCTGGGAAAAGAAGAAATACACAGAAAAAGGACAAGACACACGAAGTTCCTGGAATTAAGTATGTTCTCCATGTGATTAAATCCAATAAAATAGGAGTCATTTCCCCAACTATAAAATTGAACAACCAGTTGGTTGCTGTAGATAATGCAGCTCCCTTTGAACGTACTGAGTTGGGGAATACTTCACTAGATAACCATGGAATAGGCCCCCAACTATAACCAAAGGCTGCATTGGTTATTATAACACAGATGACCACGATTAATGGCGTATGCTCATTATCAAGGAACAATGAATATGAGATAGTGAATAATGGGATTGCCATTAATACAGCACCTGACATTAATAAAGGCTTTCTACCCCAGTCGTCAACAAGATACCACGGTGGAATGGTACTTAATATATAAACAATAGCATTAATACCAGTCATCAAAATAGCCTGTCTTCCGACCCAACCAGCCAGTTCGAAAATCATAGGTGCATAATAAGATATGATATTAATACCATTTAATTGAGCAAACATCTGAGAAAAGCATGCAACGGAAACTCTTTTTGCATATTTATGAAATAAATACTGATAAGAACGCTCACCTCCTTCCACTCTAGCAATTAATACATTCTCCTTAATATTTCTATATTCATTTTTAGCCATCTCATCTTCAACATCACCATCTGCATAAAGATCAGCAATGACAATTATTCCTTCAACATTATGGTCATGATCAAGTAACCATCTTGGAGTCTCTACAATAATAAATGTACCGACAAATAATCCAAATCCTATTATACACTGTACAATTAATGGTAACCTCCACGAATAATTGCTTTCAATGAACGAAAACCCATAGTCTACCCAAATACTGGTTGCATAACCAATGATATTGCCAGTAAATTCCAAACATGCGTAAAAGCCCCTATCATCAGGAGGACTAATTTCTGATTGGTAGCAAGGAATGATAGTGGTTAAAAAACCTATCGCAAAACCACCAATTAATCTACCCACCGCCAAGTTGAAGATATTTACAGAAGAAGCCTGGATAATTGCCCCAACAACGAATATGAAAGATCCATAACGGATTGTAAGTCTTCTACCCCATATATCACCTGCTTTTCCTGCAACAAACGATGAAATTAAAGCACCAATTTCTAAGATTGCTATCATTGTACCGACAGCAGCTGGAGATGGATGGTTGTAGTAATCCTTAAAGTATTTATTTGTCAATAACGATGACATCAAACCTTGTTCAAACCCAAACAAAAACACGCCTAATGATACGAAAATGGATGTGAAATTGATCAACGCTCTTCCCACAAGAAAGCTTTCTTTGATCTTGACATGATGATGTAATGAATGCTCTGTAGCCATGTTTGATACTTATAATATAAATATCAAATCGTCTCTAATATTACAAGATATGTTACAATATATTAAATATTTAATCCTTATTTCTGAAACTAAAGGGTTTATGATATCTTAGCCGCTGACGTCATACACGACCCCAGATCATACATATCCAAACAATACTGAGGTTACTAGTTATTATGGAGGAACATACTATTGTCATGTTTAAATTAAACGAAAACGTGACCCTTTATAAGGACGTTACATGACTACAAGTACGATATAATTTTTCTTAGGACTATTATTTCCAATCTGAACACTTTCAAGATCAATTGTAATAGCATACTTATGATTTTATTATGATTAGGAATTAAAATATATAAAATTCGTGTTTTTAGTAACCAAAAACCATGTAAATTCTAATTGATCTTTACAAAAATTATTATATTAGCGGATGCTGTTCAATCTAGCACTGTTCATATGAACATCAATATCCAATCTGTCTGCATCTTCTTCAATTTTTCTGAGTCTTTGGTTTTGACTATCCACTTCTCTACCCATGGTATTTGCGGTATTTTTCAATTTCTTAGCATATAACCCTATTTGATCCAAGTTTGATGACAATTCTTTTTCCATCTCGTCATCTTCCGAATCGTTTTCAAATTGATATCTTTGAGCAGCTTTTAAAGCTTGTTCCCCTTGATATTTTTGGTGTATATCCGAATTTGTAGCATTTTGAGTAATACCCAGCTTGATTCTCTGTTCACTCTCATACATTTCCTTTCTATTGGATTCTCTAAGATACTTTTGTTGGGTCTTTTCTGTTTTAATTTTTTCTTCTTTTTCACGTAATCTAGACTTTCTGTTGAAAGGGTTACCATATGCTGGTACAAAAATAGATCTGTTCAATCTTTTTAATTCACTAACCTTTTCTTCTGCAACCTTAGTTTGCGTGTCAGCAAGTAACAAATTTTGTTCAGTACTGTATAATCTCTCCGATTGGGAACCTAAAATACCCAAAGTATTTGTACCCGAGGCATCAGCTTCTTGGGCCATTCTTAAAGTATTTCTAGTCAGTGCCACGGATTCTTGTTTAACAAATCTTATATCCTGTTTAATCGCTTCCACTTCTTCATCTTCTGAATTCACCTGTTCTTGTTCTGGTAAGTCGTCAATATCTACATTAAGATCATCATCTTCTGGAACATCATTTAAATCCAAATCATCATCTCTGAGCCTTCTGGCAGGTGTTGACAGACTGTGCATTTGATGTGAAGGAATAGCATTCAAGTCTAATATAGATTCTTCATCCAAATCTCTTTGTCTACTTTGGTAACCTCTAGGCAGACGTGATCCTTGGCCTTGTTGTGAGCTTCTTTCTGAATATCTGGTTGATTGTGAAGAATAAGGATTTGAACCATTGTTTGCGGATTCAACTCTACTTCCATTTTGACCAGTAGAACGTTCGTATGGACTGCTTTGATAGTCTTTAGGTTTTTCTTGTATCCTTGTGCCGTATGGATTACCTTGAGCTCTTGAATTTTTTAAATGACTTTCAGACTGGCTAGTTCTAGCGGAATTTTGTCTGGCATTATACGGATTATCTCCATTGACGGCGCCATAGGGGTTGTTTTCAGAGACGTCTTGAGAAGACGAGCCCCCATATGGTGACAGGTTACCAGATGTATTTACATTGGCGTAGGGGTTAACTGGTGCTAATCCTGGCTTTTCATTCAGTTTAATTTGAGCATATGACTTGAATGCACCAAACTTTTCTTGTCTAGTATTACCAGTTTTTGTTGAAACTCCTATTTTACTTAAATCCTCCCTGATTTCTTCTGCAGTGGGCTCTTTATTCTTTCTTTCAAAAACTTTTCTGATTCCCATTATAAATATAAATTAATATATATATATATCAATACCATTAAATTTAAATACTATAATTAACCCGCCGAAGGCTTAACGATAAGAATGTTACTGCCACCTCAAAACAGAATGATGATATAATCACATGATCTCGCACATGATGTCTCAAACGGGACAAAAAAAAATTTCGATGCTCTAAGATTTAAATTTTACTCCAGGTTTTAAAATTGATAGCAGCACTAACCGGTTAATATAATTAGCAAACAAATTCCTACCATGTTACACGAAAGAGAAGATATTAATAGACCAGACTCTGAGATCAAAAAGAGAAAATTGGAACAACCTCAGGGAATACCAGCATACGCAAATGCATCTCCTTTTGTCGCAACCAGGGGAAATGAGACCTTCTTCGACTCCAATAACGGAACCATAACACCATTCCAATCAGGACACGAAGATGAAGACGTTGTAATGATAGAATCTACGTCGGTTATAGATGAATGTCCTTGTGGTAGATTTCATGGACCAGATCAAGGAGGACATGATGACTTGAGTGCAGTAGGATTAAGTGACTTTCCATTGCTTCGTGGCCCTGAGTAAGTAAAGATAATGGCGATTAATTAAGTATTTTTTTAGATTCTAAAAATAAAGTTTGAAGAAATACGAAGGATGATAAGTTTAAAAACTTTGAACTATGGATATTAATTGAAATTAGCTACCCGAATTTATGCTAACCTATTTTTAGCTAAATTGATTTCTATTAATTAAGGGATATAAAGAAAATTGGGTAGGGAAATGTTATGAATGAGGTGTTATTTTGAATGTAGGAGAGTCATTTAATTCAGGTGAATGGGGATGCATTACGAGACATATTTTTGTCTCATGGGATACAGAAAAATGGTATAACCATCATAAGTTAGACTTAAATAGTTTGGTCAAGGCAAGCAAGTTTAATGTAATGATATAGCTGTAAATACTAATATTTAGTTGTTTTAATATTAAAGGATTCTTTGAAATGTTCTGCTGAACACAAATTAACGATGGTGTGGTATTAATGAAGAATATATGCAGGATAAATTGTCAAAAATATAGTAGTACTATAATTAGCTAAATTTTTTAAGTAAATAAATGCAAAATATCGTTTCTTCATATATTTTGGTATTACAAAATTTCAGTACATATTTATTAATTTGCACATTTTCTCCAATTCTATTCTAAATAAAGTCTTTAAAAGGAAGTAAAAATAATTTAATGAAGAATAAAGATACTGTAGCCTTAACGAAAGGTGAACATGATTCAAGGCAGCAATAGGAATAGGAAAAGGATAGAAAGAATAGAAAAAACTGGATGTTTATATGGATTTTCTTGCTGATAACCGTCGATATAACCGTTATTGCTATCAGCTCACTTTTCATACACAATTTTTATTTTATTTTCAATGATAACAGAGTCATTTGATTAGGAGAGTTGGGCTTTATTTTGCGTTATAAGATAAATTGTAGGATACTAAAAAAATGGTAATCAGAAGTTAAATTTAATCTACCAATGATATAGTGGTATTTACTAAGGAAAGCTTATAAATTAAATGAAAGATTTCCCTAATCGGCGATGGTAAAAAATTCGTAATTTTCGCAATCGTTTACTATGGCTGTTTTTGACCACAGTTTGAGTATAAAGATAACTGATAACTAAAAAGCAATGTATTTTAATTTAAGGATCAATAGGCCCCTTTGTAAAATCGAGAACCACAGTAATGTGTGGATTTTATTGAAAATTGTTATAATATTTAAGAGTGCTATGGGCCAAAATCTTAAAGAAATTTTCATGGCAAACAAACATGGGCGATAGCAAAGAAAGTCAAGTAAATTCTGAAGTAATTAGCATTGTTTCTAGAAGAATTGAAGAAACTTCTAATTCAATTCATACGGCTGACCTGAAAAATGGAGACGTCAGGGTCCTCATCGATAATACGTCTGAGAATGAGCCGTATATTGATCTTTCATTAAATTTATCACCAGAAGAAATACATCACCGCGAGACGTCAAAATGGTTTAAATTCAAAAAACTTTTATGGGATGGTGCTGATAAGCATCCCCTTGAACAAAAATATTTACTTAAACTTGATTTTTTTTTGCTTAGTTCTTCGATGGCTGGATATTTCATCAAGAATTTGAATCAAAATAATATTACTACTGCTTATGTTAATGGTATGAGCGAATATTACAACATGACCTCTAACCAGTATAATTACTTAACTACATTGTTCACAGTTGGTTATATTATTGGTCAGATTCCTTCAAATTTAATTTTACATAGAATTTCAGCTAGATTTTATTTGGGCTCATTAGAAATCATTTGGTCTATTTTGACAGTTCTTATGATTACATGCAAAAGTGACAATATTAAAGGTTTATATGCTATCAGATTCGTTTTAGGTTTAACTGAATCAGGTTATTTCCCAGGTTTGGAATGGCTTGTAGGACTGAATTATGGCCCAGAAGAATTGGCTAAGAGAAGTTCATATTTTGCAGTTGCATCAAACGCTGCAACATTAATCTCAGGTCCTCTCCAAGAAGGAATTATTCAAAGATTCGGCAAATCAAGCTTACCACCATTCAAGTGGTTATTTGTCTTTGATACTATTATCTCATTTCCAATTGGTATATATACAATGTTTGCTGATCCAAACACGCCATCTACAACAGATGCTTGGTATTTTACTGAAACTGATAAATTGATTGGATTGGAAAGAAGAAGAAGAATTGGAGCACAATTGAATACACGTGAAAAATACACTTGGGATAAGATTAAAAAGTTCTTCAATACATGGCACATCTACGTATTCCCATTGTTATTCTTAGCCTACAATAATTCATGTAGTGCAATCGGTCAACCAACATTTACTACTTGGATGAAATACGATTTAGGATTACCTTCATCCAAATATAATACATATCCTTCCATTCTTTCAGGTTTAGGTATTGCAATAACTATTTTATTTTCCTACTTTGGTGACTACTTGGGAGGTAAAAAAAATCATTATTTTGTGGGGTTATTTTTCGTGTGTTTGATCCTTGGGTGTTCATTATTATCTCATTGGAATATTCCAATTGGCCTTCATTGGTTCTGCTACTATTTAATTGGTGTACCTACGTCATGGGGCCAACCGCAAATATTTTCCTGGGTTAATAGATTATTATACCATGATGATATGAAGAGAAATTTCGTTGTTGTATGTACAAATGTGTTAGCCTATGTCACTGGTGCATGGGTTCCTATTTTAGTCTGGAATACTAAATATCAACCTGTTTACCACATTGGTTTTACCTACACAGCGTGTTTAAGTGCTTTCGGATTGGTTATGACAGCTATTGCCTTTTATCTCACGAGAAGAGATGCCCTAAGAGAAGCTGAAAAGGAAGGTATTCTCCTTGATAACCAGAGTAATGAGGTTGATTCTAAATAATTCAAACCCAGAATAGATAGATCTATAGATAACCAATACGTAAACTTAATCACAGTTCATAATAGTATTCTACTTCGTGTACTCTCAATATCAATAGTGGATAGTGTGTACGATTCTTATTGGAATTTCGATGAGAAGTAATAAATTTTCCTAATGTGGAAAAAATCTTCTTTATTACACGCGTTATAATTTTTATCGAACGTTTTTGATAAATATTATTTCCTATCATTTATCTTTACCAGTGTTAAAAGTGAGTCAGATCAACAATTCATCATAAACTATGTCGAGCCCTAGAGAAAACTCAAGAAAGAGAGCTGCCGATGATAATGAAGACGATAGATCTATGGTCAATCACTCCTCTCCTTCCATTGCGTCAAGTCCACAGCTTCCACCATCTTCTCCTGCCGTTCGCTTTGAAAGTGACGAAGAAGAGATTCATAATGATGTTGTAGACCTAAATCCTTCAGACGAAGAAGATGGCGAGGATTTAATGGATAACATGGAAAATGATTATAAAGAAAACACGACACAGGATCATTACGACCTTGGTGATGGGTATATTGATGATGCCGAATACGACGAAATGGATGCCGCCACAAGAAGAAGAATTGACAGCCAGTTGAATCGTCGTGATATATTAGTGGGAAATGGAGGTCGTTCAAGAGGGCAGGCCTTTTTAGACGAGGATGGCGATGATTTGGATAACGCCGACGAATATAATGAATATGGATTACCGATCCAAAGAAGAAGAAGAAGGCAATATGACGACGAAGCAGATGAAATGATGGATGACGTTGAAATTGACCCGTTTAATGAAGAATTATCTTTAGAGAGTTTGACTGATATTAAAGCTCCTACTATTACTGAATGGGTGTTACAACCAGCAGTTTCTAGATCTATTGCTAGAGAATTGAAAGCCTTTTTATTAGAATATACTGACGAAAATGGTAGGTCTGTTTATGGTGCCAGAATTAGAACTTTGGGTGAAATTAACGCAGAATCATTGGAAGTGTCGTATGAGCATTTGGCTGATTCAAAAGCTATTCTAGCATTATTCCTCGCTACTTCCCCAGCAGAAGTTTTGAAAATTTTTGATATTGTTGCAATGGAAGCAACTGAATTACATTACCCTAATTATTCCCAAATTCATCAAGAAATTCACGTTAGAATTACTAACTTTCCAAATTATCTTAACTTGAGAGATTTGAGAGAAAATAATTTGAACCAATTAATCAAGGTGAGTGGTGTTGTGACTAGAAGAACTGGTGTTTTCCCGCAATTAAAATATGTTAAATTCGATTGTCTTAAATGTGGTGTGGTTTTAGGTCCCTTCATACAAGATGCTAACACTGAAGTAAAGGTGTCCTTCTGTACTAACTGTCATGCAAAGGGTCCATTTAAAATCAACTCTGAAAAAACTTTATATCGTAATTATCAAAGAATAACTTTACAAGAATCACCAGGTACAGTTCCAGCTGGTAGATTGCCAAGACACAGAGAAATTATCTTATTATGGGATTTAGTTGATGTAGCTAAACCTGGTGAAGAAATAGAAGTAACTGGTGTATACAGAAATAACTACGATGGCCAATTAAATGCTAAAAATGGGTTTCCAGTTTTTGCTACCATTATTGAAGCAAACTCTATAAAGAGAAAAGAAGGAACTTCTAGTAATGGTGAAATTTCAAACTCTTGGCCTGAAGAAGAAGAGAGAGAATTTAGAAAGTTGTCTCATGAGAAGGGAATTATCGATAAGATTATCGCTTCAATGGCTCCTTCTATTTATGGCCATAAAGATATTAAGACGGCTATTGCATGCTCATTATTTGGTGGTGTTCCAAAGAATGTAAATGGTAAGCACTCTATCAGAGGTGACATTAATATCCTTTTACTAGGTGACCCTGGTACGGCTAAGTCTCAAATCTTAAAATACGCAGAAAAGACTGCAAACAGAGCAGTTTTTGCAACAGGTCAAGGTGCCTCTGCTGTTGGTTTAACTGCATCGGTTAGAAAAGATCCAATTACTAGAGAATGGACTTTAGAAGGTGGTGCCTTAGTTTTAGCTGATAAGGGTACTTGTTTGATCGATGAATTTGATAAGATGAATGATCAAGACAGAACATCTATTCATGAAGCTATGGAACAACAATCTATTTCTGTTTCTAAGGCTGGTATTGTTACCACATTACAAGCAAGATGTGCCATTATAGCCGCGGCAAATCCAAATGGTGGTAGATACAATTCTACTTTACCATTATCCCAAAATGTTGATTTAACTGAACCAATTTTGTCTAGATTTGATATTTTATGTGTCGTTAGGGATCTTGTTGACCCTGAAATGGATGAAAGGTTAGCAAGTTTCGTTTTGGACTCACATATTAGATCACACCCCTCTAATACAGAAGATATAGAAGATGATGACATCGAAGAATATGAGAAAGTCGCAGACTCTCCGACAAGAACTAGGCAGACTAGGAAGGAAAAAATTAACGAATTGAACAAACAGAAAGAAAGTGAAATATCTCCAATTACTCAAGATTTGCTTGTCAAATATATCAATTACGCTAGATTAAAAGTACAGCCAAAGTTACATCAGATGGATATGGATAAAGTGTCCAAAGTTTATGCAGAATTACGTAGAGAGTCAATATCTACCGGTTCCTTTCCAATCACAGTTCGTCACTTGGAAAGTATTTTAAGAATTGCCGAAGCTTTTGCTAAAATGAGATTAAGTGATTTCGTCAGCCAAAGTGACTTGAATAGATCCATCAAGGTTAGTATTGATAGTTTTGTGGGTGCTCAAAAAGTAACTGTCAGAAAACAATTACAACGGGCCTTCCAAAAATATACTCTACCAACTAGACAACAACGTTAATTGGGTACTTAATTCTATTGTAATTTGCATGTTGTTATCTGCGTGTACAATATTGTCTTAATAAATTTCTTCTATTGTATTATATATAGCTTTTTATTGGAAATTAGTCAATTCTCATAGATAAAAAAAAAAAATCATAATAATCTATTGCCATATATGTAAACACTTTTTGAAAGGTAATATATAAATGAACGTCATATAGTTTCTATCATGAACTTATACAAGCATACGACGGTATCTATTATTGGGTTTGCATTTTTTATTAATGTGGTTTACTGTTTAAATAATAGTTCTGTCTACTCTAATTGTGATGCAGACGGAACTTGTGTTATAATCCCATATAACTATGTGTTCAACATTACTTCTTTAGCATATTTGAATATGTCACCATTCAATTCAAGTACTATACTAGAAGAAAATCCTACTGCATCGATGATTTATAGTACACAATCTTCGTCCATATTGAATTCTGAGGAAACAACGAGTGACATAATAGTCACGTCTTATTTACCAGAAGAAGTTAAATCCAAAGGAAATTATAGTGAAGAAAGTAATAAGAATGTAAACGATACTGATCTTGAAGTCAACATTATTCTATCATCAAACAACATAAGCGATAAATTAGAATCACCAAACTCTACTAATATTACATTGGATGATTGTCATTTCCTCTCATTTGAAGAATGGAAAAAACTAAAAGAATTAGAAACAAATGTACAACAGCAGAAAGGAAAAAAATATATAAATGATTCTTATTCAAGTGTTAATATGTCCGTCAATAACTCCGAAGTGAAATCGAAGTCTACAAATTCAGCTCCTGTAGTAGTGCAATCAGATATTATTAAGCTAGATTCCGAAGAAGATCAAGGTAAAATTTATAAGACAAGATTTAATTACGCTTCATCAGATTGTGCTGCTACTGTTGTGAAGACTAATAGCCACGCAAAAGGAGCTGCAGCATTATTACTGGAGAATAAAGATTCTTATTTACTTAATAAGTGCTCGTCACAAAATAAATTTGTCATCATTGAACTTTGTCAAGATATATTAATAGAATCGATTGTTGTTGGAAATTATGAATTTTTCAGTTCCATGTTTAGGAATATTCGAGTATCAGTAAGTGATAGATTTCCTTCTACTAATTGGAAAATATTAGGCGAATTTGAAGCGGAAAATGTAAGAGATATACAAACATTCAACATTGATAACCCTATGATTTGGGCAAGGTATATTAAACTTGAAATTTTGACTCATTATGGGAATGAATACTATTGTCCAATATCCATTATTAGGGTCCACGGTAAAACAATGATGGAAGAATTTAAAGAGGATGAACAATCTAAGGCAACTGATGTTGACGAATTAATCTATTCTAATACCACTGATACAGAAATTGAAAATGCATTAGGTGATGAATGTAGAGTAGTTTTACCTCATTTAAGATTACAGGAATTTTTAAAGGAATTGAATTCTACAGAAAGTGAATATTGCGTTGCTACAATACCTGAAGTCGAAGCGACCCAATCGATCGAAACCAAATCTATTCAAGAGTCCATTTTCAAAACAATTATAAAAAGACTTTCTCTTTTAGAATCAAACGCAACATTATCACTTTTATACATCGAGGAACAAAGTAAATTGCTTTCTTCGGCATTTACAAATTTAGAAAGAAGACAAACTCAAACTTTTGAAACATTAATAAAGTCATTCAACTTGTCCATGAATAACCAGCTAAGAAATTTCAAAACGTCATATACTAATCTTCATCAGGAATATTCAAAATTATTCAATTCCCAAGAAGTGAAATACCGTCAAATTTTAGTAGAATCTACAAAAACACTAAGCGATATAACTAGCGAACTAAGGTTTCAAAAAAGAGTGTCTATTTTCAATAGCATTATTATAATTTGTCTTCTAGTGTATGTAATATTAACAAGAGGTGTTTACATAGAGAGTGACGAAACAGTAATACCAAAAGTTGAAACGCAAAAAATTTCTAAGAATATGAAAACACCAAGAAATAGATCTAAAAAACAACCATTGTTCCAGAGACGATTAAGATAATATTATTGTGATAGAGTCACTCATTAATACAATTTCAATTCTATTTAATAAATCTATCCATTCAGTTAACTATATACATAAGAATATCTATATCTTTATTAATAATCTTAATGAAAATCATCAATAATATATAAAATCAATAATATTTTCATTACATCGTAAGTGAATTTAAGCATTTGTCAACAAGGTTTTTTGTAATATTCAATATCTTCTTTTGTTGGCAAAATTTTCATTCTTTCCATAATTAGATTTAGACGAAGATGAATTCCTAGAATAATTTCCTCTCCTATCTTTACTTGAATCTCTCATGAACGTTCTCTTAGACAGGCGATTGTTAGAGAAATTGGTGTTGAATCCTCCCGGTACTTCAAAATAAGGCATGGCGTCACGTGGATGTAAGTGTAAAACATGCTTGACGAAGTTAAAGGAAACCTTTAATTTTATTTCAGGATCATTTAACAAACGTCTGTAGACTCCCATGACTTCCTCGAGCATTCTTTGATCTTGGAACCTATATACACTAGTTACTTGTTTTTGGAATCCAAGGTAAGTTTGTATGAAAGCTTCGACATCAGGCTCAAATGAGCCAATATCTGAAAGAATATCTTCATTATACCCTTCAAAATTCTCATAAGCAATTTCTTCGGCAAACTCGACACCTCTTTCAATTTTTAAAGCTCTAATATATCTATTTTCGAAATCTGAGAGGAATAAAATGGACTTACCTTTTGCTCCTGCTCTAGCGGTTCTTCCAATCTTATGAATATAATCAGCAACAGCGCTACTTGGGCACATTTGGATGACATCACTAACGTCACTAAAATCTAAACCTCTAGCTGCAACATCGGTACAGACCAAAACACCATGTTGAGCTCTACGGAACTCTTTAACAGTTCTATCTCTAGCAGCTTGAGACATCTTACCATGAAGTTTTAAGATTCTAGAATCATAAGATTTAGTAAGTTTCGAATCAAATAACCCTTTGTATTTAGCACTATTGAGAACCGAATGATACCAATCAGCACCAGTAATTGTTGGTAAGAATACAATAGCTTTGAAATTTTTATTAGCCATATTATTAACCACATAGGAGACAGAACCATTAAAAGAGTCATAAATACTTTCAGTTTTTATTAGAGTCTGCGCAATATTTTCATGAGCTTCAGGCTCATTCTCATCAACACAATCAATATATTTGTAGTCTTTCCCTATAGTACTAACTGCAAAGCTAGATACAGATTCATCAACTGTAGCACTGAATAAGACGGATTTAAGATTGATATCATTCAGTGCTTCCTTCCTGGCAGCAGTCAACGAATCGGCAATATTATCTAAAGTTTCTCTAAAACCCTGGTCCAATATTCTATCAGCTTCATCGTAAATTCTGTATTTCAAGTGACTGAATGCCAGGGCAACCTTACGATCTCTTAAAGAAGCTTCTAATCTACCGGGAGTGGCAATTAAAATAGCTGGTGGGTAACGGTAATTGATTTCAGTTTTTCTACCACCCATAATTAAGCCAACTCTAACAGTTTGTTGTAAACCCTTAGGTAAATGCTTTAATACTTTTTTATATTCTGCTTCAATTTGTAACGCAAGATCTCTTGTTGGAGCTATAACCAAAGAATGGACTTTATGCGCTTTAGATTTTCCCAGTTTTTCAAATACAGATTGTAAGGTAGGAATTACAAAAGCAAGTGTCTTACCTGTACCAGTTTTAGCACGAACAACCAATCCATTCTCATTCAACATAGGAAGAATAGATTTTTCTTGAACCGGTGTGAAAGTGGTGAACTTTGCTAATCTTAAACCTTTTATAACATTTTTATCAAGCTTTTTACTTTTCTCCAAATCTTCTATCGTGAAATGTTCTTTGTTATTCTCAATCTCTACATCTTGACTTAATTTTTCAGTATTAGGTAATTGTAAATTGTTTTCAATAGTTTGGGATGAATTTAATTTATTCCATTTCGTAGATGTATTCGATATACTTCTTAAAGATCTTAAAGATGTACTCTTTACACATAAGCGTGAAGCTAAAGATATTGAATTCTTCAAAAACATCTCTGATCTTCTAATATAACATAAAAGTTTATCTATTACTATTTGAAAAATTAGAAAGGGCCCATCGCTGATTACATAATCGAAATCAGAATGCAAATCACAGAAGGAAATAAATAGACAAAACTAGATTAGTCCGTATTTAGAATAAACATATTTTGATAAAGATTTATTAATAAACTAGTGCTTTTGAACTAAATAGACGAAGGTCCGTAAGAGATGACTTTATATGAGAAGAAATATTAAATTTTAGTAAATTAAGAACAGCTTGTGTAGTAAATAGAGCCAAAATTAAGAAATGAAAAATATTCACCATTTTACAAACAGATCAAGGGATGTACTTAGTTTCATAATAAGTTCAAAAGAACTTAAGACATGCCATCATGGCATCATGTCAATTTCATACAGAGTATCTTGGTACCTGAAAAATGTCGTACTAGTTCTAAAGAAATGATATCGCGACATTTCATGATATTACTGTTTTAGGCATAACATTTTTATTTCATAAGCTTATAGACACTTCTTTATACTAGTAGTAAAGCATAATGGCACAACATAACAAGTCTTCTACATCTACTGGATTTTTTTCTAAAATTAGGGATAACTACGGAAGTAAAATTTCTAATTTAAAGCCTACATCTGAAAAAGATGGGAATACAGAAAATGATACATTGATCAATAATGCATTTATAAAATATTTCGATGAGAAGAACCTACCCTATCCAGAATGGATAGGTGTACCACAGGGAAAGAATCAACAACAAAACCAATCGTCTCACAATAATACACAAGCACAATATGGTAATAGTCAATTCCAACCTGTCCAACATTCAAATCAATACAATAATAATTACTATCAACAACAAGTTGGTAGAACTACACAAGCAAAACAAAACTCTGCAAATTCGATGGACACAAACAATGATACCGGCGGGCCAACGTATCAAAGAAGAACTTCAAGTCGTTTGGAAGATTTACACAATAAATCTAGACAACAGTCCATTCCTGGCTCTGGATACAGTTCTCAGGCTTATCATGTCTCTGCTTCAAAAAATGCTGGAAATAGTACTAGTAGACTCAGAGAGAGAATGCTCAATCAAGGTCAACCTTCGATGTATTCAAATAATGTTGGAGCACAACAATCATCTGCTTCAAGATGGAATAGATAATTCATGATGTATGCTAAGCCTATATAATCGTATTAATTCAAAATTAGACAGGATATTCTATATGTTTAACATCTTTTTCAAAAAGATATATCAATAAACAGTAATATTTTTTTATTTTTTATTAAGCTTTGAATAGCTGCTTTCCCAATGAGTTCTCCCACGAACAAACCAGTCTGGTAGTTTGTGCTCTGGTGGTAATTGTAGCTTCAAAGGTCTCACATTATCATATTTTGATGCTTGGTCCTGTAGATTATGATAGTATTTAAAATCATATGTCTGTTTAACCATTTCCACATCCATATGTGTTATGTCATTCGTCTCTTTTTCTTTTATTTTCTTCATAATGGGAGAGTTGCTTTCATAGGAAATCGCTAGAGTATTCACAGGAGAATTTTGGCTTCGTAATTTGTTAGCATTACTTCTCATAAACCTAGCATCAATAGACGATCTTCTTCTCTCGTACGGAGTTTTACTAGCAGAAATAAATAAATCATTACTAAAACTATTATTTCTACTAGAACGCCCTATTTTAATGGCACTAGACGTAGAATTTAATGAATTTTCAGATTCCCTGGATTTTTCGTTTTTCTTCTGTTCAACAAGTTTTAATAAATTTACTGGAATCTGCGGCGAACCCGATAAAAGATCTTCATCCATCTCATCGTCATCCATACTTTGCACATCATCAATTTCACAGGCTGATTCGTAATCAATAGAACTCTTTCGCGATGCTCTAAAGTTGGAAAAGTCGGGGCTCCTCATTACTGGTACATCAAATAGAAATTTATTAGAATCACGTCGATGTTTGTGTTGGTTATTAATTTGATCCACTTCGTATGACAGCAATTCCAATTGAATAAGTTCCAAGAAGTTTTCGGCAAAATAATTACTAGAGCCTGAACCACCATTATATATTCTATATTCACCCAATATCGAATTAAAATTCCATTTCTGAATCTTTCTCAATATACCAACTAATGTTGAGGTGGAATCAACTAACAATAAATTGTGTTTACACTTGTTAAATATAATCTCAAAAGCAGCTGTAATTAAATTTCTTTCTATTAGCATCCATTGATCATTCTTATCAGTTTTTTTATCAAGCTGTATTACTTCTAATTCATTATAACCTAGTTCGACTTTGTGTGGTGAATTTTTATTTGAATTCCTTTCTAAGTTATCTTGACTTCCTTTCTTAGATAGCAAATCAGTTCCCGTGTGATTATGATTCAATATCTTCATAGAACCAAGGCTAAACAATTCGATATTATTAGCTTCTAGGAAGTTGTTTAACATTCTGGGAGGTTTCTCAACATCTAGCAAAAGTAAAGATTTAAGCTGTAATGTTTCAAGAAAAGGAAAATTATCCGATTTGAGCTTCGTACATCTGAAGACACCAGGTTCAACCAACCCAAAGTTATCTGGTGGTACTAACATATGAATTAATGTATATCGAATTTATTCTATTTCTAAATACTGGTGCGCTCTAATTTTTGAGCAATATTTTAAGTAAGAAGAGAGTACGCTGAAAAAAATATTATCAGTATTACGTCTAAACAAATAATGTATATTTCCTTTAAAAACTTCAATTAAATTAATGTAGAATATTTATAATATGTATGTTGCTTAAAAGTTTAACCTCTGATAACTAAATCGGTTGGAATACCTTCGTATTCTCCATATCCTAATGCTAAATTAATGTTTTGTAAACATTGAGTTGCAGCACCCTTCAATAAGTTATCAATAGTGGCAACAACAACAACTCTGTCTTCCTTAGAGTTAACAGCAAAGGCACCAACGACAACACCGTGCTTTCCACTGATATCCTTAACTAATGGAGCTTCTCCACTGACAGCGATCAATTGTTCACCTTGGTATCTTTCTTGGTATATATTTCTAATTTCTCTAGAAGACAATGATTTAGGCTTGATTGGGATAGACACCGTGAGAGAAATACCTTGGAACCAAGGAGCAACATGAGGAGTAAATGCTACATCGAAACCTAATTGTCTGCTTACTTCCTTTTCGTGAATATGGTCAGTAAGAGAATATGGGATCAAGTTATTAGTCAAAAACTCAACGTCATTCTTTGGAGATGGTTTGGTACCAGCACCAGAATAACCAGAAACACCGAAAATAGATGGGGTACCGTTGATGTATTCCTTTAATGGAGCAATGGCACATTGAGCACCAGTAGCATAACAACCTGGGTTAGAAATCTTTTTAGCCCCGGCAATTCTAGAACGGTCATTTAATTCTGGTAAACCATAGATCCATTCGTTAGAATCATCGAATCTGTAATCGGCTGATAAGTCGACAATTTTAGATTTAGAGTTGGAAACAGATTCAATAGCTTCAACAAAAGGCTTACAAACACCGTTTGGCAATGCCATTACCCAAATATCAATCTCATTCTTTTCTTCAATAGATTTAATGTCTTCAACTTGCAAGTTGGAGTAGACAATATTATCTTTGTTGTATCCTTGTAATTTTTGACCATTTAATTCACGAGATGAAACGTATTGCAAATCTAAGTAAGGATGGTTATCAATTAAACTAATTAAGTTTTGACCAGTATACCCCCTAGCACCAATTAAACCAACCTTTGCTCTATTGGTGCTTTTGCCTTCAACAATAGGTGGATTTGGGTTAGAGTAGAATCTTTGTTGTTGAAATGCAGTTTTGAAATGGTTTCTGTAGGTGTGCAAAGCTCTCTTTTGGAAAGGAGAGCTGAAAACTCCAGATTCTTTAGAAGAGGATAAAGCAGATCCGATGCTAGAAGAATCGAAATCGTTAATTAAGACAGAGGCTTCTTCAGTGTTTAATCCATACCAGAATAAGATTTCACCATTTTTAGCAAAAGAACCATCAGCCTTTGAGAAGTACCAAGCTAAGTTAGCATCGTTTTCGTTTACAATCCAGCAAAGGGACTTAAAATCCTTCTTAATAGAATTGAAAATATTGTCAGTGACATTATTTAACCAACCAGTCTTAGAAGATAAGAACTTATCCAACTTAGGGATTTTAGAGTCATCTTCAACAACAATAGCTAAAACCTCTAAAGGTTCATCACCGTAGCTCTTAAACTTAACACTTTCTAAATGCTTTAAGTATGAAGCAACAGACAATTTACCTGCTTTGATTTCAGGGTCTCTCAATAATGCTTTACGCAAAATATCAGGACTACCAAATTCTTTTAAGGAACTACGGTTAATTAATTTATAACCTCTTCTAATCAAGGTACCAGCACCTGAATCAGTGAATAATTCCTTCTGTAAATCATCAACATCAATAATAGCCACGGAAGATGATCTTGGTAGGTGTTGTAATAAATCATGAATTTCTTTAATCTTTAACTTCGTACCATATTTAACCCAACTTTCTTTCAACAAGTCTTCATATTCTTCATCTAAGTTAATGACACTAACCTTTTCACCAGTGTTACCATTGATGATACCACCTTTTTCATTAAGATACACGATCTTTAAGGGTTCAAATTCTCTAGCCAATTCACCAGCAGCAACATCGGCATTGACATTTAACATTTGACCAGAAGGAGTTTCAGCCAAAGAAGTTAATATTGGTAAGTATCCGGCCTCAATAGCAGCTTCAATAGCAGTCTTATTAACAGAATTAACTTTACCAACTAATTGGTACTTGTCCTTATCTAAGTATTCAGCTCCAAATACACCACCAGTTATTGGTCTAGCATGTACTCCCATCTTTTCTAAAGCAGTCACTAACCTCAAGTTTTGCTCTAAGAAACATTTTCTAACTACTTCCATGGTTTTAGGGTTCGTAATTCTAATACCATCTATGTATTCAGGCTCAACACCTTCATTTTCCAATAATTCGTTAATTTGTGGACCTGTTCCGTGTAAAACAATTGGATAAAGACCAACATGATAAAGGAAGGCTAAACAAGAAGCCAATTCAGGAAGTTGCTGAGTGATGATAGCACCACCAACTTTAATAACAGCGAATTGTTGTTGGGAAACAGAAGTAAAATATTTTAAATATTGTTCAACTTCTCTTTTAGATCCGATATTATTCAATAATTGAACCACTGTAGATCTAGTAGAGTAAAGTCTAACCCCGGTGACTGGTTCATTTACGTCTAATCTAGCAAGACGAACAGCATTTTTTAAAGCCGTTTTTTGTTGAGAAAGCAATCTCTTGCTTAAAGATGATCTACTAGTATTTCTTAACATACTGAATGGATTAAATCAACTATAAACTTAGAAGATACGTAAAAATAAATGAAAAATTTTCCTGTTTCTTAAATATATTTTCCAAGAATGAGTCAAGAAGCTATCAGCCAATTAGAGTAATTTTCCATTAAGCGCGGTTTGAAATCAATTTGCATAATTATGTAGGCTGGATATTTGTAGGGTCTGGTTCACCGATGTCTTTAAATATCCAATCTAGAGTAGGCCCATAAAGCCTATATATGTAAAAAATAAGAAATCTTATAGATTTATATAGTGTTTGTGTTTCAGAGTAGCAATACTTGAAATTTCTTGTGATTATAGCAGTGTCATTATTGGAGACATCCATATTGCACAATTCAGTTAACCTCTTCTCCAATATCTTTTTAATAGATGACGAGAATCTCTTGTGATAGATACAAAAGTTAGAAAACTTAACGCCATCTGAAACAATTTTGGGTAATAACAGTTGAATGAATTGTATATTTCGTGTATGGTTCAGATTCTTGAACCCATCATATATTTTCTTGAAAATCATGTGTGGTTTCAAAATGGTCAATATCCTTGTCAGAAACGAAGAATAAAAGTTTAATAGAAGAACTAAAGTCGTATTAGCATCTAGTAATAGATGTAAACTTTCATGAAACTCTTTGAAATCATCGATATAAAGAGTATTGAGCTCATTAATTATAAAATCACCCCTTATCATACTAAATAATAGTATCTTTTGAAAATACTTGCAACTTTTTTCATGTACTTGGTCATCAACAACCTTAGGTAAAGAGATGGCACCATCAAACATTTTTAAATAGTGACTTATTTCTAACGAATAATTGCAGCGATATAAGAATTGGTAAAATTTTGGAAATTTCAAACACGGAGAATTTGTATATAATGATGGCCTTATCATATTGTTATTAGCCACATATACAAATACATTTTCAAATACTTTATAGTCCCTGAATCTATCAAATTTACATTTTTGAATCCATAAATTATCAATCTTTCGTTTGAAATTCTGATATATTTTAATTATCAGAATTAACTTAGTATACGTTAATTCATTGTTGCTTAATATATAAAGGCAATCATGCAATATGGTCAGTACCAGTATTAAAGTATTGATGTTAAGATAGGTTATAAGCAACGAGAACAATTTTTGCAAATATAACTGCACATGAGACAATGTACTTATTCTTGTACTTCTTAAACTATTATAGGCCCTTAATATTCTTTGATTTTCTTCAGATTTAGAAGCTTGAAACAAATGTAAATATTGAATCAAAGATTGAAAATCATTATTGGTAATTTCTATGAATTCTAAAACCATCTTTTTAACATCATACTCGATTATTTCAGTAAATATTGTTGAATTAGAAGTAAGATGCAAGGACTTCAATATTTCATCTATATCTAAGTTGGAACTAGGATGGAAATTGCATAGACCCGAAGCAAGTAATCTTGGAACGTGATTTCCATTTAATAACTGGTTGAAGTTTTTCATAAAAAAGTACTTTCTCCACAGAGTTGTCGATAGTGACAGAATTAAGGGAATAACAAATGTATTATTTTCAAACCTTATTCTATTATCAACGTAATGAAAATTAAACAGGGGGATTGTATATTTCTCTCTCACAACCAAAAATAAATTATTTAAAAAATCTTCTTCATTAATACTTACTGGTATCATAACTTCACATTTTTTGTATTTCCTAAGTAATTTGTTTTCGTTCAATAAATTTTCCTTGATCTTTATAATTTGCTGATGATTTGTAATTTCAACATGCTTCAGTGCTATTTCAATAGATTGACTTAGGATTTTGCTGATTCTTTTTGAATGATTGTCTTTAAAAATTTTGAATATAAAAGAATAATCCTTATATGTCATTATGAATTTTTCTTTAACATTCTGGGAGTTATGGTTTCGAATAAAAATTTGAAACAATGAAATAAGTTCTTTTGCCAATTTAAATAACAATATCCAAATAAAATTACTTATTAAGTTTTCACTTTTATTGTCTAGATTGGTATTAAAACCAGGATGCCAATTATTCTTGATTGCGTCTTCATAATCACATATTAAAATAAAAGCATAAAAGAACGAGGAATAGTTATTGTTAAATAAATCAGGTATCAGTAAATTATTTAATATCAGCATCATTGTCGTTTTTTCCGAAGAAGGCGTTTGCAATAACTTTATACTTTGATTAAATGTTAGTTTGTCAAAATTTTCTAAAAATCCGGTTGCAAATAACATCATAATATTATGTCGCAATACATATTCTCTTATCTTTTTTTGGAGGAATACTAATTGGGGTAGATGTTGGTTGTATTCTTCAGACAGTAATTGAGATTTTATGACATACTGTGCTGGAGTTGTAGAGTATGCTGCATTATTGCTATCTGGTAAACTTTTCTGAAGGTTCCGTGCCTTTTCTCTAATAGTATTTAGGTAGTATTCTCTTTTGATTTTCTTAACGTTCAAATTCATTTGTAGCTTTTGTACTTTCGATTCAAGCAGTATCTTATTTTGCTCTTTGATCTTGGAAATCCTCTTGTTAATTACAATCAGTCGCTCCTTCAACTTTTGAGTTCTCAACTTTAATAATTTCTGCTTTCTGAGCAAATGCTCATTATTGATTTTGTTCAGTGCATGATTTTTTAATGTCGTTGAATTATTTATAGTATAACTTGAAAGGCACGGGTTAGAGTCAAAAGATGTCGATGAAACGGAGAGAGAATCGTTATCCTTTGATTTTGAATCCTTTGTAGAATACTCTATATCCTCAACTGACATATTAGCTATAAACTCCTAATAATAGCCTATTATCAACAACTTTAAAAATATATATATCTAACTGCTCATTACACTATAATAATGTTCTATAGTATTGATTGAAATAAATGAATGCTACTGTAATATAAAACCCGGAAGGGATAAGATGAATTATGACGCAGGGATCCTTGGGGTTTTGAGATGGCTTGCTACCTCACTAATCGGGAAGGTAATAGTCTTGTACTAATTTTAGCATGTACCAATTATTATACTTTAAAGTACTAGTCTCATTAAGAAAATATAGCGATATAATCTTACTTTGGTAATGATAATAGTTCTACATTCATTGGAAGTACTTAAAATCCCAAATTAATTAATTATGCTTATTCTATAAAATCCTAATATTTGTATTATGTCATGTTTATGTTATGTTTATGTTATGTTTATGTTTATGTTATGTGACTTTTAATAACTCATTTATTTTGAGCATCATTGTTTTGTTTTCTTTTTCTCCATATTTTACCAAACTTGGTAGTGTAAGACTTCTCATCTTGTTGTGATGGGCTATTGCTGAGAGAATGCAAATTTGAAGGCGGGGCCGAAGAATTAAGCTTAAGATGACCCAATAAGTTGGTTAGCGATGAAGTAGTAGAACTACCAGAGTCATCATTATTATAATTCAAACTCATTGGTGTAGACGAATGCAATTTCCTGTTAGGTTTGTAGTTTTTATCTTTTGCAGTAGCATAAGGTGATAACGCTGGTGATTCAGGTTGGTCCGAATCACAGTTAGTCCTATTAGGTGTCAGGCTTTGACAAGAACATACAGGACTACTATTTACTGATTTCTTTTCCTCATTGAGGAAACGGTGGAAAACATTTTCTCTAAGAAGACGCAATATTTCCTTTTTGGCAGGCACCAAAACCATCAGATTATGCACTTCTCCAACTCTATTATGTTCTTCGATAATAGAATTGTAAACCTTGTCAGATAAGTTAATCTGCTCACGAGAGTCATGTAGGATGTAGGTATCAATTATATGATTCCATTGATTAGCCAAGGTTTTTTCGTCGATATCATCTAAAGTAATGAATTCAATCAGTTCATCATCCACCATTTTTTCAGCAAATCCATCCCATGCGCTCTGTATATTTGCTTCACCGTTTAAAGACCCTAAATCATCGATACTGGAAACAAAAACAGAAGTTGGCTCGTGATTTACTGACGTCAAAGATGAAGATCTGCTTCGTGTCTTTATTCCAACCAGAGGGAAACCTGCAGCGTTCAGCCGTTGCAGCATGATCGATCCGCTAATGCTGTTCAATCTTTCTCTGATGCCATTTTCAACTGGAATAGTCCTGTCTAGATAAAATTCGTATTTGAAGATTTCAATCAAAAAATTTAAGTTTTCTCCGCAATGTAAACGTTGAACCAATTCTTCAAATTTGTGTACTATATTAAGTCTTCTTTCATCCAGAAGCATACTCATCGAGTTCTGAAAACAATCATTAAGGATTTCTTCTAGATTCAAGAATGGGCAATTCCCCGTCACGCTCCCATAATCCGGAGTAACTCCGAACGGACTGGTCAGTACTTGTACTCTCTTAGGCACTGGATTATGTACTCTAGGGATGCTCATTTACACAATTCTCTCCAGAGAATATACTGAAATACTTATGCTAATTTTTACTGAGAGGATGAGTTTTAAATATAAATTAAAGAAAAAATAGGTTTCCAAATTGCTAGTTTTCTAGACTAAAGAGCGCCAGAGAAAAAAGAAATTCATCGAATAAAATATTAGGTGGAGGACACACCGTCCCTAGAAAACTGAGGCAAGGATAAGCGCATTGCATATTGAGCCGAGTCACTATGTACAGAATGTCAAAAATTTCTTAATTACCCAAAGGTAATATTAATCGCTAATGCATATATTCTGTTAGCCTGAAGACAGGGACTTCCGCAAAGTCGTATGATCTTCTTATGTCGTAAGATGGTATAGAATTACAACAAATAAACTACATTTGCCTTTTATGTTAGGTATATATTTTATTTGCATATGACAAGTTTATACAGGCGATACAACGTCAACCTCCTCATCGATTCATCGTTTAGCTATGAATAATGCGGCATCGATCAATAAATGTAACTCCAACACGTAGCGTGCTGTAACCATAAACAAAAAGGTACCGTTCTGTTCGCTATGGTCGTATTCAAAGATGTCATATCCTATGGACCCGAGAGTGTTGTTTGGGCAACTGTAACACAATCAACGAGAGAATTTTTCGTCAATGTTTGTTGGCTTATGTTTATTCATGCACTAAATAAATTAGCTGAATGAACAAAGTTGATAGCACACAGGCGAAATTTGAACATGAAATAAGTTGTTACATAAATAACCAAAAATACTTTTCAACTATTAGCGAGAAACGTTGCACAGCTTTAATATTTTTTGTGTGTACGTTGTAATTTTTGGAGGATAGTCAGAGTCTATTGTTATTTGACTCTTTTACTGCATCGAAGTATTTTTGATTCCCTAGCTATTTTTAATCAAACAAGTATTATTAAATCCTGTGTAATTCAAGTATTACGACTTAAAAATATTTAGAACTTAAAAAAAAATCCTAACCAAGCAACAAAAAGTAATCGAATGAATATTGAGATGTTGGAGAAAAGGTTTTCAATACCCGCTTGAGTCCGAAAAATTTCATGAACTGCCACAACTGAGACAGTAATGCTGCTCTGCGATTATTCAATCACGTCATGAACGGTCGAGACGAGGGGCTTATACTATTCAAAATTCTGACATGAGTTGTCGGGCGATATTCTTTGCGTGATTCGGGCGAGATGTCACTGTCGTACTTCAAAAATTTTTTTCGTTGTTCTAGACGTTGCGGTAATCCATTTTGCAAGAAGTTTAAAAAACGTTGCCGTATGCTGGGCGTAAGGATACGTATATAGGGTAAATAGGAGAAGACGCCATTCTCAATATAGAATGCAACTGTTGTCGTAGCTAAGTTTGGCACGGCAATACAACATTTTATGGCATTACCAAGAAAAAAAAAATAGACAGAGACGAGTGTACCTTTTACAGATCATTTTTTTTCTTTCAATATTTGGGGGATCGTGATGAGTGTTTGGACGCTTTACGAAAATTCATGAATATTTTCTCTTTATTGTCGGTTCGGAGTCAGAACCTATTGAAGAAATGATATGGTACTGCATTTAAAAATCATGGTAATTAACTATCTATTCAATCTTTGTTATTTTGTTATCTTACCATAAAATGCTGATTTAGTTCATTTAAGATGTAGTTTGCGATTTATATATATGCCTTTGTTTTAGTCCAAGGTCTTATAAAACTACGCTATTTGTGATTATTATGTAGTTATTACTCATTAATTTAATATATGTATTTTGTATTTTGTAAAGATAATAAGAAAATATAGCTTTTGGATAGATTTTGTAGACTTTCATCAATGCAAAGTAGTTTAGAATACGGTCACTACATTCATTTTGATAATTTGTTACGTATTTTAATCAGTTCACCAATCTAAATCTTCCCATGCTTTAGAATGATAATGTAAAAAGTATTGCATACCAAATGCTTTCCAATAACATTGAAGTTCCAAAGAATTTGATGTTCAAAACTGCTAATAACACACAACTAATGGCTTTGTTCCAATGATAGCTTCATTTTCCAATCAGATGTTGCTACATTTCCGTATCGCAGAAGCGCACTTACACCTAATGTAATTCCTTACACCTTTGACTTTAGATTTTTTTACATTTTTGTAGTCTGTAGTAATGATAATTCTTAATTAACTCACATCATTAGTAATTTCAGAGATTGATTTTGAAATTCATTTCAAGCCAAAATCAATTTAAGCTTAGATCGTAATTGCTGGTTTGTAGCCCTGGATTCTCCACATATATTTCCCGATTGATATCAAGGAATGATTAATGATTAAAAAGTATTCTTTATAAGGAACGTTTAACATTTTGAAAATTATTATCCATATAAGTTGAAATAAAAAGATAAGGCTATAAAGTATATTATTAACTAAGTAGCTTAAAGTATCAGTAAGTTAGTATCAGTAAGTTTAATAAACCGAATTAAGTGCCTTCCATCCTGATCTTAACAACTAAATTACCGACCATGTTAAGAAGTAATATGATCAATAAGACTTGGAATAAAAATCTAAGCAGGACTTGTATAAAGCAGTTCTCGAGCTTTGAATCAAATAAGTTGAGCCGGTTCAGACCATTTGCCACATCCTCCCAGATTGAGAATGATTTTGAAATTGATTTGATATCAATGAAGAAAACTCGCATAAGAAGTGGTTACAAATTGGATATACTTTACTTAAACAGAGTGAAACAAGCGTTGTTTACAAAATCTGTTTCCAGGGAGAACGATATTTCCAAGAAGATAAACGGTGTTGATACCAAGAAATTTGAAAAGAACGATCAAAAAGAGTTTTTGGATTTCGTTCAGCGCTACTATGATGAAATGCAAGTGTTTCTTAAGTTTCTCATGGAATCATATAATGGTAAAATTGATTCTTTTGCACAATTGAGCTCTACCGAGTTGCAGAATGCGCTCTATGTTTTTAAGGATTTTTATACAAAAAATAAGATTCCTCAGGTGAACAGATATAATTACATATCCTATAACTATATGTTCACAAGACTTTTGAAATATCTAGGGCGTTTTCCTGATTTTCCACAAGTTTTAACCAACGAATTACTTCCAAATGTTAAGAATGGGCAAATGATTTTAACATTATACAAACATAAGATTGTTAATTTTATTGATGAATTACAGTCTCTTTCCAAAGAATTTAACTTTTACGAGTTAACTCTTAAAGATTTATCTTTAAAGATTGATACAACTTTGAACAAAATTAATCACTTTGTTGCAGGAAATACTACGTTCGATAAGTCGTATTTCCAAGTTGTAATTCAGGCTAGAAGATACCAATCTTTAAAAGAAATTCTTGACTTAACACCTGAATTGGAAGCCAAGTACTTGGTATTGCTTATTAATGACCCCGAATTACCTCTTGTAGCTAACAAGCTTCAGGAACTCACAGACGATAAAACAATTATTGATTATACTTTTGAAAAGTATGGGAAAGAATTAGAGTTTATTAAATTTGCTTTGGGTGGGAAGAAAATCAAGAATTTTGCAGAATTTTCTTCTTTTGCATATCATGAAGCTAGTTCAACTACCAATGATACTGATGTGAAAGATGTATTCAATGAAGCTTTATGTAGATTACTGTCATTATATGGTAAAGGTGTTTTGAAATGCAATGATATGAAAGTTTTAAGAGATGATTTGAATCTAACTAAGATTATCATATCGGATAATGTAAAAATGAACTATGAAGCTTCTTTGATTTATGATTTAGGCATCTATAAATATCTTGATTGCTTAAGATATTTAAATTCTCATATGGGGGATATTGAGGAAGTATCTAAGTTAGATATAGCAAAGAATATCGACTCAATGATCAAATCTTTTAAGGGAAATAAGGCGGTTTTGGATCGTTTACTATCTTTACAGATATTAATAAGTAAATTTTTCTCAAAAATTCCCTGGAAGAAACCAATGCTATATTTGCTTGTCCAAGATTCTTCTATTTCTTCAAGTTTGATTAATGTTAGTAGCTCTGAAGGAGTCATTGATCTTAAAAATCGTACAATTGAAATTGTGAATGAACCAAGCAAGTCATTAGTGAATGAGTTGTCCGAATTTTCTAATGAATTGAATGCTTTTAAAGAGAGAGAATTAGGAAATTATTTATTTGCTGACTCGTCTTATGAAGTCATATTACCTTTATTTGAAAGTTCATCAATAACTACGAATCAGCAAAGGAAGCAAAATCTTTTGGAAAAGTTATCTAAATGTTACAATGATAATATAGCAATTGCTTTTCTTGATGACGTATCTAAGAAGGAGGTTGAAATCCCGAAGCCATATTTGCAAATTCCAGACGAATTACAAATTCACAAATTTTATAAGGAATTAGATGTTTTGAAAAGTCAAATTTTAATGAGACTGTTTGCTGATTCAACTTCTGTTGAGATATTATCTGCTTTGAATAGTATGATTGATTCAATTATGACTTCATCTTTGGAAGGTTTTCCACCAGGTATGAATAAATCTACAATGGGAAATTTTGTGAGATTGAGTAATAAGTTAGACAGGTTGTTTAAATATAATGGTGGTTATACTGCAATTTTAGATACGATTGTTCAAAGTCAATCAGTATTTGAAAACTTTGAAAAGAATTTATCCAAGAGAAGTAATGAATATGTACAAATTCCAGATGATTTTTTCTTAGAGCAATATTTATCTGAGCTAATTATATTAAAGAAAGAATTAGGAAGTCCTTTCCGCAATGTTTCATCTCAATCAGTATTACAAAATCTTGAATGTTTGAGAAATAAAGAGAAAATCGTGGAAAAGAAGGTGATTTGGCGCAAGCTTTTATTCAATTTATCCAATCTATTTAAAATAAATCATAATTGTACTTTTGTTTTGGATGATGTTCTTCTTAATGGGAAAAAGTTTCTTGAGGTTGAATCACAACTAGCGTACAATAAGCTTTCGGATCATTCATCCGTAATTGGAGAGCATCTGAAATTATTCAATGAATATTTCGATAATATTAGTGAAATATTGAAATCACTTAATGTAGTGGATAAATTAGGCATTTGGAACATGTCAGAACTAGAATTCAATAGAATTTTGCAATATCATCTTGGAACATTGGATAAATCAGTTCCAGGGTATCAGCTCAAAAAGTTTTTGGTAGAATCTATGAAAGAATACAATTCACTAATTGAATATTATCCTAACTTTCTTCAACAACTATTTGAAATTAAACAGAATAAAATTAGTAAGATTTTAAGCAAATGTGATACTGAAGATATATATAAGGCTCTTATTGAAAATATAGAGTATGAAAATAATAATAATCAGACTGGAACCAAGATAGAAAAATCGGAAAACTTTAAATCATGCATGCCTTCACAAAATGAACCTATTTGTGAAGCATCTCATATCGGTTCCACTTCTATTACCGATAAGGAAAAGTATCATAATTCTGAAGAGGTTTTGTCCAATTTAATAAGAAATGAAAAATCTGTAGATTTAGAATCCAATAAAGTATTGAATGGGATAGATTTTAAGACCTTTGCAGAATCTGATGTAAAGATCCAAGATGCTATTACTACTGCTTTAAGAGGAAATATTAATGAACATTCACAAACTGGAACTGTAACGAAAAATAAGTCTTTTGGTTTTTCTGATAAAAAGAAAAATAATTTAGAAAAGGATAAGACTAGGAACCCAGCAATGGTAAATAAATCTTCAGTAGAAGATTTCTTATTAAACGCTCACAAAGAAAAGAAATTAGCGAAAGAAAGAAAATTCAGGGAGTCTAAAGCTTATGACTGGAGTAAGAGTATGTACAATTCCCATAGATCCCTTGAGTCACACAACTTCTTCAATCCGTTATATGATTTTAACTTTAGGACCACAAAAATACCACCTGATACTCTACTTGAGAAAACTGAAGGAGGAAACGAATATTTACTTTTATTTTTAAGTGGTAAAACAATTCAAACTGCCATAAACCCATTAGGCAAAGAACCTGCTGACGATATCTTTAAGATATTGAATAAATTCAATAAAAAAGAATTGAATAAATTCTTAAAGTATTTTAAAAAATTACAACGCAGGAATTGGAAGTTGATAGGAAGTAAAAGCGAAGAAAATGATCAAAAATATTTAATATTGTGGAGAAATAGTAAACCAGTTTCTTTCAAGAGCAAGATTTGGAAAAAATTGAAATTAGTATTTGCTACGACAGGTTTTATTTTCTCCTTTTTATTAGGACTTGATTATTTCATTTCCTCTGACATTCATCCTAATATCCAAAAATCGGAAGATGTAACCGAAGGAAACATCTTGAATAATCAAAGCACATTGGAAGAATCATCCGAGAACAATGAGATAACTCCGAAGAAATCACTTTCCACATATATCAGGAAGCTTATGTGGGATACTGAATAATTTCTATGAACTTTTTATAATATACATCATCTACATCTGGAATGTAATGAAGAACAATGTTAGTATTATATTTCTATTTGTTTATTTCAAATATATGCTAAATTAAATCATCGTAGGAACTAATATACAGAATCTATTTTTAATTAGGATTGTTTTAGTGTTGCATTTCAACTTCATTTGTTGGTAATTGCTTCATGTCTTTCGATATACGAATAAATTTCATAACGGTCAATCCACCAGAGGATCCATTCCAAGATCTCAACTTTTCAACGGTATCTTTATCACTCAAATCGGGTATTCTGTAACCAGTTTGGTAGATTTGCTCATCATGCTTAACCTTTTCTTCTAAGATTTGTTGTCTGCTAGTGGCAGGTCTTCCAGGACGTCTTTCTTTTCTTAAACGGTTTAACTCTTCTTCAAATCTAGATAAGAAACTTTCAATGAATAATTTCATTTCCTCAAGAGTAAAAATATCTTGATCCTTTCTATTATTAATAGCTTCTTGGATAAACTTACAGTCTTGAGATTCCTTTTCTCTTAGTTCATGTGCCTTGGCCTTCCTAGCAGTAAGCTTTTGATCTCTTAAGGTAGCTCTATTCAATTGCTTGAATTTTCTTCCCTTGATATGTATGGATCCAGTAGACTTGGATAAATTCTTAGTAACCTTATTTAAGTTGTGTGCTAATGGCATTTTCTATCGTGAATTACGTATTTAATCTTTCATTATATAAAAAATTACTATATCTCATCTCTATCTTTTCAATGAGTCTCGTGACTGAAAGACATGGTGTGCGAAGTTCAAAAAATCATTTTTTTTTTATGAAAAAAGTGCCAGTATTGAGTAAACTAAACCCAAAAACTAATTAAGCAATCTGCAAATCCATAATTTAGTAAAGATGGTTAAGTACACTGAAGAACAATTATATGATATCCAGGAAGAAGCTTACGTTCCTCAAGCTCAAACTTTGGAAGCTTTTAACCAGATGATTGAAGAAGTCAAAGAACATGCAGCAGCTGAATACGAGAAATACAAAAATAGTAAATGGACTAATGGTGATACTTACATTGATGAAAATGGTAACGAAAGATCATACCACCACATGAACAGAAGAAGATTATCTAGAACTGGCAATAAACCAAACTTGAGAAAGAAGGTTACTGAGGCTGTTCAAGTTGATGAAGATGGTTGGGCTACTTTGACCAAATCAAAGAAGTCATTTGGTGCTGAAGACGAACAAGACGAAAGAACAAAGTTTAGAGAATCTATCAAAGAAACTTCTATAAGGGCTAAGCCAAATAACAAAAACTTAGGTTCTTCCAAGGCTGTTGATCCTAGGGACACTATCGCAGATAAACAAACCATTTCTTTCAACGCTTTTGAAGCTTTAGGAGATGATGACGAGGAAGACGAAGAATAAATAAGCCTTAGTAAAAAAATAATGTATCAACTAGTCCTAATTGGATATAAATATAACATCGAACATTACGAGTATAACGTTATTATATAGCTAAGGATATCAAATAATATATCAATACTTTCAAATTTGTATTTGTAGGTCATATTATATATTACATATGAATTATTAAATCATATAAAAATTTGAATTAAGTCTATTAGTTAAACTACAATATTTTCATCATCGTCGCTTGCTAAATCGTCTAGGATCGAATCAACGTCTGTCTTAATCATTTGCTTCGACAAAATTGAAGCTGGATAAGAACTAGATGCATATGGTTTATTAAAAACAACACCAGGTCTTGTATTGTAATTTTTCTGTTCCAATAAAATTTCCCTTAAGTCAGATACTCTTGGCATATTATGTGATCTATCGTCAACAGTAGTGAATGAACTATTAGAATGCATTCTACCATTAGATTGAAGATTATGCGAAAGAAGTTCAGAGTGGATAGAAATAATATCTCCGGCTGTACCTAGTCCTAAGAATTGGCTATGTTTGATCGACATTTCTGTTATTTCCGTCACATCTCCACTATTGGATGATAATTCAGAGCCTCCGTATGATAATATGTTGTTTCTACCTCTATCATGTAGATCCGATAATTCCCTTGGGTGTATATCTAATATTAAGGGCTTATCTGGATTAATCCACTGAGACAAGAATTCATTACCGGTAATAAATACTTGCAAGTCCTCTTTAGACAAATTCGTACCATTATTTCTTAAATCAAAATTATTGGCAATAGTATTAACCGCATCATCAACAATTGACACAGTATCACAATCAACCCACAAATTTTTCTCTTTCCGGCTTTTAATAGTTTTTAATAACCCCTTGGAGAAATCGGATTTCTTAGAATAATCTCTCAATAAATCTGGGTAATCAATATCCAAATTTATAAGACAGTAATAAAGCACCGATAGAGCCAACGAATCACGGATAATAAAGTTGTTTGAGTGCAGAGTGCTCTCGTCATTTAGTGACCAAGAATAGAAAAATGGAATAAAACAGTGAACAAAGTTCACACCTAAAATAGATGATAAGTCTTTAAAAACAAATAGTAAATGTGATGCAATATCCTTGCTTGGATTCTCATTTTCATTAAAAAATTTAGTTGCATAAATTAATAAATGAGTGATGAAATTATCAGAGATCGTAATATATTGATTAAAATCTGGTTCCATATATTTCCTTCTTTTTAATAATAGGTTTTCTGTGCTTACTAAGTCAACAGAACTTGCTTTATCAATTTCTTGAATAAATTCTTTGTTCAAAAAGTCCCTAAAAACCTTCAAATATTTCAACTGAATTTGGGATATTTGCGTAGGAGACAATATTCCAGATTCAGCCATATTTAAGTCCGGAGACAACAAAGGTAAAGTAATATCCCAAAGTTCCAAACTAGCACGATTACGTGTAATAGAACTTGGTTTCTTAGCCAAGAGGCTAAAGATAATGGATATGTCCTCGAGCAATGTAATAATTAAGTTGTAAAACATCTCACTCTCAATCTTAGTTTCGCTATAAGATGATTCAAGAACAAAATGAATTTTTAATAAAATTTCTTGAATTGAGTCAGGAATTTGGTCAAAATAATAGATGTGGGTAGATAAATTGCAAATACAATTTGAATATATCAACGACAATTTGGCTATATCTGCATCATTAAGATGACTCAAATTTTGCAAGTACAAGTTAGATTGTAATGTAAGAAGTTCTTGTATAACATCCGAGATAGATAAACCTATCATGTTAACTTCGGAAGAAACCAAGCCCAAAATGTACTGGGCAAATTGCATTTGAAGTGCAGCGTTCTTACTTGGAGACTTCGTATCTTGAGATAAGGATGACAATCTCGAAAGTAATGTAGCTAATGTAACAAATCTTAGCTGAACTGGAATCCAAGTAATACACATTTCTAAGAATGTACATCCCCATACTAGATCTATACTTCTCTTGAAATTAGTCTCCACAATTGCTCTAGTGGCATCAACAATTTGATTAGTCAACGTTGTATTAAAAACAGATCTTAGACCGTCAATTGCCTCTTCTGATAAGTCTGAAGCTGTCAAAGTATCATTCTCCAAAGCTTGTTGGATATCCTTAGAAGTAGCAGCAAACTTAGTCAGTACTGTACGAGAGAGATGAAGTGAGTCAACCTCAACGTTTATATTACTCTTAAGTTTTGTAATAAGGCCATTGTTCGATATATTCAAATGAATTGTCTCAATGTATAATGGAATGACTATAGCGATGAACTTCTTGCTGAATCTTGTATTGTATCCCAAACATGAAGATATATGACGACAAGCCATTAATGATACGGTATTCCATTCCAATTTATTAGGACTCTTGTCAAATTGAGATGAAAACCCGATTTCTATAATAGACTGGGATAACTTGGAGAATAAATCAACAAACTCCTTATCACCCGTAAACAACCCACTATCCAATTTCTTGCAGAAAACACCATATGTCTCAATTAAGCTCTTGAAAAGTGCCAAGTCCTTCAAATTAAGAATTGATTGCAAGATATGGCAAACAACCAACGCAAACACGTTCAAATTGTCTGAGCATTTTTCAATTAATGAAGAAACAATAGTAAGTGTCACCTGAAGATTACCAGAACGGTTGTGGTTGACATCTGAACATGTCTTCTTAAGCAAGAAGTTAGCCACCTTTTCTAACTTGACTCTACGAGTGGAAGCATAATACAACAAGTAACTTAATTCCGATGGATTGGGCTTTTTATCAACGCCCTTACCCGGTGGATAACATTGCAAAATCAATTTCTGATGTTTAGAATGAAATATCCTCATATCAACCTTCTATCAATTTAAAACGATATCTTACCACTAATTGTTCAAGAGTCCGCTTGACTTGATCAAAGATTTTTGTTGAATAATTTACAATTATTCGCGCTAACACAAGATTAAATCTGAGCTCACACAATTTAAACTCATCTCTAAATATATAAACCAATTAAGAACAACACAGATCAAGAATGGCACCCATCTATGTGAAGGGTGGTGTTTGGACTAACGTTGAAGATGAGATTTTGAAAGCAGCAGTCTCAAAATATGGATTAACCCAGTGGTCTAGGGTTGCATCGTTGCTAACAAAGAAGAGTGCTAAACAAGCAAAGGCTAGATGGTTTGAATGGCTCAGTCCCAATATCAATATGTCTGAATGGACCAGAGAAGAAGATGAGAAGCTTTTGGGATTGGCTAAATTACTCCCAAACCAATGGAGAAGCATCGCTCCCATCATGGGAAGAACTGCAACACAATGTGCTGAAAGATATCAGAAACTACTTGATGATGCTATTGAGTTTTCTGGTAAGGAAGAGCTTCAGATTACAGGTCCAGGGATAGAGTCTCTTCCGGCCAAGGGTGGTGCTGCAGTTGGAGACCTCAATATCAACCCAGAGAGTAAGCCAGCAAAGCCTGACGAGGAAGAGATGGATGACGAAGAAAGAGAAATGTTGTCTGAGGCAAGAGCAAGATTGGCCAATACACAAGGTAAGAAAGCAAAGAGAAAGGAGAGAGAAAGAATGCTAGAAGAGAGTAAAAGAATAGCATTGTTACAAAAAAGGAGAGAGCTCAAGGCTGCGGGTATCAAGGTCAGCTTGGAATCGAAAAACAAGAAAAAGAAGAAGCTTTTTGATTATAATGCAGACATTCCTTTCGAGCATGTACCACAGGTTGGTCTTTTCGATGTAAGCGAAGAAAAGGAAGCTAATGAAAGAGAACGAATTAACTTTGATAGACTAGTAAGTAAGACTGGATTGGATCTTAATGACTCAAAAAATGATAAGGCCCCATCTAAAACTAAAACTAAAAATGACAATGATAACAATAAGCGTAAACATAAAGAAAATCTTGAAATAGCGGCAGAATTTGTAGATGAGCTCGAAAGAGAAAACTTAAAAAGAAGAAAACTTGAACTTTCTGATCCAGAAAACCACACCTACTACAAACAAGAGGATTCCAATGAATCATATATAGATGATAATAATTTAAATGGTATATTTACAAACCAGAGCAGAGTACATGACAAGACTTCTGCAGAAATGGATGTGGATGAGAGAATATTATCCAAATCCAAAGAATTGATTATCAAACAAAATGAGAAGTCTACTTTAATTGGTGAATATGATAGTAATAACTTACCAATGGATTCGAATGTAATTCCAATCAAGGCAGAGAAGAAAACTGCCAAAAAACCCAAAAAGGTCATCATCGAACTTTTCGAACAAAGCTTTAACAAATTACCACCTCCTAAAAATAAGTTTAAGTTGATTTTACCGAGTTTTGATAATTCAGAAGAACAGGTGACGGAAATAAGTGAAAAAATCAAAAATAAAGATCAAGGTGAACACTTGAGAAGCTTAGAAGTGTTACGTTTGGTTGAAAGGGAACGACAAAAATTAAGAACCTCCCAAGTGATCCAGAGAGGATTGTCTATTCCTAATCCAGCATCTATTAAATCAATTGACATGTCCAAGTTTTCAGATTTAGAACGTGATATAATTAACGAAACGAAGAAGTTGGTTATATCAGATTATATTAGGTATGAAGATCCATCTTTTAAGGGTAAAATGATAGACGATTTAGATGAAGATTCATACGAAAGAGTTAATTCAGAAATACAAGCTGAAATAAATAAACATAAAGATATAACAAATCAAGCAATTCCTTCAAATTACACATTGCCGCAAACGTTTGAGGTTGCAGAAGAAGTAATTAATAAATTACATTTACTCCACGCACAGTCAAATGAAAGAATTGAAACAATAAATGCTAATATTGGCAAGCAAGAATACTATTTGAAGGAGGACGAATTGAATGATAGTCTCAATCAAAGCTATAATGAATTATATAATGCTGATATTGAAATTGGCGTATTAACGACTTTGTCCCACGAGGAGAGGAACATCGTGGAAAAGAGGTCAAAGTATTTGCACAATCTTGTGGATAGAATAACCGAAATTGAAAGCATTGCCAAGGAAAGACTCCGAGATTCAATGCTTCAATTATAATCTAGTTAATTTTTGTACTTTTATCACCAGCATTTAATATATGGCATTCGCGATAACGTAATAATATTTTTCATGTGTTTTATTTACAAAATTAGGTGGATACGAATTAGAATGGAATCTAATTTGGTTAGTATCAACTTAAGAGAGACAAATGACATTGACTTTGGTAACGAATTAAGGAATATTATTAAAAAAGATTACTTTCAATCTCCATCGCTATTCGAGACTGATCTTATCTATATTACAAACTTGAGACGTTCTATAAATAAGATAATTGGATCTGGAGGAGAAACAACAAAGCAACTACAGCAGAATGAGGCAAAATTAAAAGAATACTATTTCCAACTTGAGTATTTGAATAAAAAGTTCCCTGATGATAGCATTGAGTTCACTTGGTATGGTACTTTAGGTCATAGCAAAGGAAGGGCTATCTCAGTTAGATCATTATATTTTGAAAGAATGAATGTCATCTATCAATTAGGAGCATTATATTCGAACATAGCCATAAGAAAATCAAGAACTTCAGAAGATGGATTAAAGGAGTCGTGCCTATATTTTCTGAAGTCATCTGGTGCATTCGACTTGCTTTTAAATATGATTGAAAATGAGGAGAGAAAAGGTAAGCACCATTATAAAATATTACCAGAGCTTGACAAAAATACATTAGGATGTCTTAAAAGTTTATTTATGGCGCAAGCTCAAGAGATGTTTTGGCAAAAAGCTCTCGGTAATACTAAAATGAAAGATTCTGTTATAGCAAGATTATCTATTCAAACATCTGACTATTATATTCAAGCATTCAAATATGGAAATGCATCTGAATATATCACTTTAGAGCTTATTAATCACACTGCTGTTAAAATGTATCACTTTAAGGCGGCTGCTAATTTAAGAACCTCAATTATGAGCTTGGATAACTTTGAATATGGAGAGCAAGTTGCCTATTTAAAAATTAGTAAGAATAGCTGTGACACTGCATTCAGATACAAAAAATATGTGTCTCACACTGTCATGGATGATTTACAAGGATTATCTAACACTATTGAGGATACATTGAGGGTTGCTGAGAAGGATAATAATTTAGTTTATCTTAAACGTGAACCCAATGAAAATGAGCTCAAATCAATTCAAGGAGTGTCAATGCTTCCTGATACACAACTTGATATATCCAAATCTGGTACGTATAAGGCTATCTTTCGTGAACTACTTCCTCTTATTATACCCCAAACTGCACAAGCTTTTAAAGAAAGACGTGAAGAATATATTAAAGAGAATATCTTTCAACCAATTGAAAGATATAATAATCGAATCGTAAAATTCCTCGGGGACCGTAATTTACCAACAGCTATTGATGCTATTCAAAATCCTGAAAATTTACCTGATTCTATTATTCAACACTCTCAAGAAATTATTTCGTATGGTGGAACTGGGATAGTTGAGGCATCTCTTTCGGAAATTTCAAAATTAGCTAAAAAGTGTTACGAAGTTCTTGATGAATGTAAACATCGTATTGAAATTGAAGCAAATGAAGATAAAATCATGAGATCAAGATATGATAGGTCATGGAAAAGACCAGTTTCTTCAGAAACGGGAAAGGAACTTATATATAAAGTAGCAAAGATGGAGACCTATCTTGAACAGGCAGAAGCTGGCGATAGAATTATAGCACAACAATATGCAGAGGCTAAGCCGTACATAGATTTATACGCTGGAGGTTATGATAAATTGATCCAGTATATACCAAATTCGGCATATATCGAACTCAATATACAGTTGAGAACAGATATCAATAATTTGAGATCAGCTATTAATGAAATACTAGTACTAGTTAAGAATAGGAAAAGCCTTATATCAGAGGTAGCGATACATTCAAGAAATTTAGAGTTTTTGCCTTTGTTAATTGAAGAATACAACAAGAATCAAAGTGTACTATACAATGAAAATGGGGAACTTAGGTTAGATGCTTTTCAAAACATATACGATATCAATTTAGCCAAATTTGACGATTATACGAAGAAATTGGAGGATATGCTTGGGAAACAGGTCATGTTAGAACAGAATATAGATATTCTTAATACAACTTTCGTCTCCAATTTTGAAAATGATAATGAAACGGTGTCACGCCGTCAAGAAATTTTAAGCAAGTTAGAATCTGCATATTTAAAATACTTAGAATTGATTTCTAATATGAATGAAGGGTCTAATTTCTATAGCGAATTCATTTATAAAAGTAATGCTGTTCTTCAAGAATGTGAGGAATATTTACAGGAGCGTCGTATAGAAGCAAGAGACTGTGAAATTAAAATCAACACAGAAGTAGATTATCCAGAGGAAATTCAACAAAATCTGGATATAAGAATTGCATGCCCTCAAAGTAAGAGTAGCATATGGAAGCCTGATCAGGATATTAGATTTAGTTAGTATATAGTCTACTCTACAAACATTCGTACGATAAATTCGCATTTTTGAGTTATCGCAAAAAAAAAAAAATATTTACCTGGAATAAACTGATGTTCAGATACCTACGGTACCTAAAAAATTTGGTAATGACAGAACCTAAGAAGAATGTTATAACCATTGTGGGTACTACTGGGGTTGGAAAATCACAAGTAAGTAAATTTTTCATTTATTTAAAAGGTTTTTTTAGCTACTAACATAAGCGTAGTTTAGTATTAATTTAGCAAAGGCGATTAATGGTGAAATCATCAATGCTGATTCCATGCAAGTATATAAAAAGCTTGATGTAATAACTAATAAGCATCCAGTAGAAGAAAGGGAAGGAATCCCGCATCATGTTATGGATCATATAAATTGGAATGAAGAATATTTCATACATAGATTTTCACAAGAAGCTAATCAAGCGATAAATGAAATACATAACAAAGGAAAAGTACCTATAATTATTGGAGGCACCCACTACTATTTACAAAACTTGCTATTTAATAATAAAACTGTTGGAGAAAGCGAGGGTATAGCACCTATAGAGAGAGACGATTTAACGACAGAACAGAAAGAAATCTTGGATGGCTCTTCAGAATTAATTTTCGAGACCTTGAAGGAATTAGATCCAGTAATATCTCAGAAATTTCATCCAGAAGATAGAAGAAAATTAAAAAGGGCATTAGAAATTTATTATAGAACAGGGAAGAAGCCATCAGAGATATATCGTGAACAAAAACTTGAAGAACTCGCTACATCTTCATTAAAGTTTAACACCTTGCTCTTTTGGGTTTATTCAGATCCTGAAATATTAAATGATAGATTGAACAAGAGAGTAGACAAGATGATGGAAATAGGAGCAATGGATGAAATTAAGGAAATGTATAATTTCTATGAAAATCAAGATCCCAGGCCAGATTGTACGAGAAGTATATGGCAAGTTATAGGATTTAAAGAGTTTTTACCTTGGTTAAATAATTCTGTTGATAATAAGCTTTTCGTAGAAGGGGTTGAAAGAATGAAAATAAGAACCAGGCAATATGCCAAATATCAAGTGAAATGGATTAAGAAGATGTTGGCTGTCGAGTTACAAAAAGAAGCTAGGTTTTCGTATAAATATGGAGGTAAGCTCTATTTGTTAGATGCCACAGATCTTGAAAACTGGGATGAAAATGTTGCGGATCGTGGAATTAATATAGCAAAGGAATTCATTAATGAGGGCCCTAGAGCGGTGAAACAAGCCCAAGCGCCAGACCACCTTAAAAGCATTTTTCCCAACCATAATTTTTTAACATCACACAATAGTAATAAAAGAATAGGCTCCGAGGTTAATTGGAAACATTATGAATGTCCTGTTTGTAAAGACAAAAATGGAAAAGCGCTAGTAGCAATAGGAGATGAGAATTGGAATATACATTTGAAGAGTAGGCGTCATAAAAGACAGGTTGGAGCTGATGAAAGAAAAAGGAAACATGATGAGGTAATTGCCCAACATAAAAAGCATACATTAAATGAGTCAGGTTAAAATACCATATAGTGTTTATAAGAATCATATCTAATAATTATATCTAATTTTGGATTTCCGTATTTGTCAAATCTAGAAATCTGCATTTTAGTAAAATGACATGCCTTCGTACTTATTCTCTTATTATCTATACTGGAGCAAAATAAAATTTTAACTAGTAAGACTAATGAAAGGATATTGAAAATAACTGTTATTTAAAATTTTATATTATTTAAAATAGATCAAATGTTAGACGTGCTTACTCTATTACATTACATTATATATATATATTACTTCATTATCCTCATACTTTACTTTTTCTTTTTGTTATCTCCACGTTGAATTCTATGGATGCAAAAATCCTCAAGAATCGCAGAATTGATCAGTGAGCACAAACTTACTGCACCAAATTGCATTGGCTTTCTCAATCTGGTATTCTTCCGATACACATCATTATTCTCCCCATTTGATGTCTACTGACACAATGGATTTTATTTAATCCATCAGGAGTGCTATTTCGAAATACGACAACAAGTATAAAATTGTCAATAAATATTATTTATAAAATAAACGGAAGTTAATCCGGTGGAATAATATGTAAAGAAGGGATTTTCCATAGTCACCTCACTGGTCTATATTCTTCCCTAAGAGAACTTGGAATGCAAGAATTTAAATAACTTTACGTCGTTATTTACTCTTGAGTAACCTTTTTCTTTCGTTTCTCAAGACAAAACTACATTTCTGTTTTAAAGGAGGGCCTATAAAAAACCTTAGGTTTTATGTTTTTTGTACTAGTATATATCGCTACTGTGATTATTACGAGTGCTCATAGAGCCCTAGAGAAAATCAAAGTGGGGTTTGGTTGTGCGCTCATAACGATTAATTTTCTCACAACTACAAAGGAAGAGCCTGTGAGATTTTTTTTAATTATTTCATCTTTTTTCTTTGATACGAAAGCTACCTATTCACTGCACCATTCAAATAATGAATGACTGGAGGGGAAAAGGTTAGCGAGAATGATTTCGAAATACGTCCTCATACTGAGTAAGCTTATTATACTATAGCTTAATTGGATTCTGCGTTCTCGATACACTTTTATGCTCTAATGAATGTAATTCTGTAGATTTTTCTCGGGCGAATAGCAGAGACCGTAAGAAGGTTGGAAACACCCACCTGTTACGATACTAGAACAGCTCATTTTAATGTAATTCATAATTTCTATACAAACATTTGGCTGTTTCATCGCTTAAACACCGAGATTTACATTAACTTTAATTTATTTAAATTATCTATATTCAGCCTTGATATTAACCTAAAAACATAAAAAAAATTACCTAATGGATATCTTATTTCAAAATTCCATTTAAACCCTTTATAAAAATTAAAACTTGGTAAATATTTTACCTTCTAATAACCGTGAAATAAAACCTGAAAATATTTAAAAAATGAAAAAAATTTGACATGTAAAAATCCTTTTCAAAGTTTAAAGATTCTTTTGAGAATCTGCCATTGAAAGATATCTACTTTCAAGGAGCTTTAAACTTTGAAGAGGATCTTCTTTTTCGTGACTCGTTGAAGATTTGGAATCTGGACTCTCATTATATTCGGAGTCTGTCTCTTTGCGCAACTCTTCTTTTATTTGTGATAATTTTGTATCAATTTGACATAAAGATGTATCTTGCTGAAGTTGAATATTATTCAAATCATGGTCAGAACACCATCCTGAATCAGCTAGTTTAGTTTTAGTTAATTCATAAGCATCAATTACCGACTTTTTCTGTAATTTAAGGAATTTTAAGTAATTAACCAAAGAATTGGTGTCGGGATTTTTAATTTGATCACTTTCAGCAGTACTGTCATTCTCAGAACTATTGAAAGTTGAAATGGATGGCTTCAAGTTTAATGATTCAAAGTAACTTTGTTCAGTAGTGTATAAGCTTTTCTTTGCAGCAGACAAATTCTCTGAAACAGTTACGACTGGTGATGAAACGGGTGGAGTTAATGGTGTATTAACCATTGGATAAGAGTGGGTTCTTGTTCTCTTCAATTTCGAGACTGAACCTGACCCTAATGCTTGGTTACTGTGAACTGAGAAGGAATCTATATTCGATAATGACAGTCGATTGCTACTATCAGAAGACCTAGATTCTATAGGTAAAGGTGCCATCTCAGACTTGTTTAGCATCCCACTTGAACTGCTCCTGTTGCTATTCAAGCTATTCAATGAAAGTTTTCGTATACCATTCTTTAAGCTTTTCAATCTTTTTAAAGGCGAAGTGTTATTGTTGGTACTGTTGTTATTTGTACTATTACTTGTAGAATTCACCCCACTGTTGGTACTACTAGTTTCTGTACCTTGTTGATTAGCATTAGACAATGATGGAAACAAATGGAACTTGCTATCTATTTTCAATTTTGGAGAGTCTAGCTCATAGTTAGAAAAATCATGCTGTTTGTTAAGGAAGTCTGAAAAGTCTGAACCTCTTCTTGACCCTTCATAATCTCCAGAGTTATACAGATCAACAGTGTTTACTTCGTCTGTATTGGAATAAGTTAATGACGGGGTCCTGTTCAAATCTATTTCTCCGTGAGGTAATGGCGGTAAAAGTATTTCATTTTCTGTAGTACTGATTCTTTTGCTTATTCGTGGACTATTGGGGTTCTCTATGTAGTTCTGTAGATATGAGGAATCTCTTTTTGGATCCTTCTCTTCTAGCACTATACCTAAACCATTGAAGTCATTCATTGTGTATGGTAGATAACTGGCTATATTGATGGATAGATAGATGCGCTTATACTAACTTTTTTCTCAGTGAATTTTTTTCAAACTTAAGATTGAGTTAAATTAACGGAAACTAATGTAATAAAACAACTATAATATGAATATATTGATAAAAGCTATCTAAATCGATAAATAGTATTGTAAAAAATCCCCCCTACTGAAAAATTTGGTTTTGCTTGATTACCTCTACCAGGTATTAGTACTAGTCCCCAAATACTACACACAGTCTGCATTCGCCTACAGACCTACATATATGCCACCATTCCCATATTCTGAATCACACGACTAGAAGTGTATAAACCACCCCTCTATTAGCCGAAGTTCTCTCCAACCAATAGAGGTGCCAGAAATCTTCCACTTTAGTATTTGTAATAAAAATTTCCTGAAACTTTTAGAGTATTCTTTCAAGTAAAATAATATCTGCAAGTCTTTCTTACTAATCCAGATAAGAGGGGCCAGTCAACTGGTCGGCACCAATTTCGATTCCTGCCAATATGTGGTGGTATTTTCGCGGAAGTTTCCCTAGAGACAGCATATACTTCAAAAATGTAATGGTACCTTCAGTAATTCTCGGTACACTGGTAAAGTAGACCTTTTACAGTAATAATAAAATTTGCGTGGTTGCCATTCACTACGAAATACTATGCATGTGTCAGTTCCATTGGTGCAATATTCATGGTTTGATCATAGGTTTTAACTCCAGAGTTAAAAGGTGCATTCATCTTCATTCTGGAGCTGTCATATGAATCATGAAAAATTGTATGACCAAGATTTTGGTGCTTCGGTATTAAGAATACAACAAAGCGACTGGGATAATTACAATCACAGGCGGAACTTTTCTCGATAATTGCTCCTATACTATGCACTCTACTTTTTAATAGAAGATTATGGAATATTTAAGTCGTGTATATGTAAATTACAACACCTATGTAAGGGATCCTGAGACCGTTATGCGTAGGATATAGGAGATAGCTCTGGAGAATCCAGACCTAGAATTACCATAAACATCAATAAAAACAATAAATTACTGTGCCTTACTGCCTTAAATGTGTAGACACGAGATTAAGGCAGCTTTACAATTGCATCACAAAAAAGTCATCTTATTATCCGCATCAATTTTTGATATAATTAGTAATATGAAGGACATTTGCGTTAACCGATATGCAATGTTTTTTTTTTTTATACATAAGATCTAAACAAAAATGCGTCTTTTTTTCCTGCTAACAGTAATCCTGCTTAGGAAGGTTTATTTGTAGGTAAATTTTTTTCTCGCTAATGATCAAAAATCGGATGATAAAAGTTGGAAAAAATTGGATAAGGACAAAACTATCATACCAGTTTATGTATTAAAGAGCAATACTCTCTAAGTTTTATATGATTCATAGTTTGATTATAATAAATTAACTATTCATATCAAGAGATTGCATTTTCCTATTATAGCAAAGAATTTTTACGGACATTCCCCCATGCACCGTAAAATTCTCGTCTGTCGTTTCCTGTACATTCAAGTATAAACCTTATATTTCTTAACAAATAAGATTCATCCCCTCCAGGCGAACTTTGAATTTAATTTTTAAATTTCAATATAGTACTACTGCATGTAAATACGAAGATCCAGGCTCTAGATTTCAACGGTTTTTCCACTTTATCCCTTTATCCCAATCTAAATAACATTTGTGACACAAAATATAGACGTAACACACACACACAAATGCACACAGACACACAGTTAAACTTTCAACCGCAATAAAAGCGGATCATTATGTTCAACAGAACTTAATATATTGTCTGTAGTTACCGAAAATCTCCTGGTCAATATTTTTATTCAATAGAGCTATAAGTGTTAAATATTTTGAAGAATGCAAAAAGAGTAAAATTACACATTCTCTTTTGAAAATACCAATTGACTGATAAAGAAATATAATTAAAAAATATAGATTAGAAATGTTTGAACATTCTTACAAATTTAGACATATCGATCTCTAACGTATTTAGCAATCATGAAGAAGTATCAATTTGATTTAGATAATTGGTGTATGATAAGAGTAGTGGTTGTGTCATAATTTCAATAAAAAATATTCTTGGCTTGCCATTATCTAAAGTATAAAAATCATTTAATAAGTATGCACGAAATTTTACATCTTTTATACAAATAAAAATAGAAATAATTTATCCTGACTCTTCAATTATCCTACATGGAAGTCTATTTTCTATATTATCTTTATACCATTTTTGAACAGTGTTAAGGCAACCAGGAGTATTGATATACAGCGAATAAGAATCGAATTAATATTGACCATCCATTTTACAAAATAATAGACTAGGATAATCCGTAAGACATAATAAATATGTTTTTAGAGATATAGATATATGGAAAATAATGCTGCATTAAAAAATAGATATAAAACAAAAACATACCTAGTTTATATATGTACCTAAGAGTACCTAAGTATTCAAAATATACCTGCAACAAAAGTTATTAGGTACATGATGGGAATATGATGTAAGGAAACTGGGTTCTAATTAGGTAATTCTTATAAATCTCTGTCTTATATACCTTACTTGTAATATAAAACGTTAACTTGTTTTGTGATGGAACTTGTTCACTTATTTATAACTAACTATTACTATAACTAGATCCTAATTTCCTTGATTCTTCATTCTTAAGACTCAAGGTTAAACTACTCTTATTTATAGTGTTCATATTCCAAATGTGTTAATCATTTGTATCCCACATGTGTATCTTTGTACCTTTCGATAGTATTCCTAATACAACTTTTGTATTTCACGTGTGTATCCTTGTGTTCTCTTACAATGTGTAAGAGATTAGACTCTTAATTATTGTTTTATTGTTATATTATAATTACTATTGAATTATACCTAAATATAACTACTTTTCATAGTAACTATTCGCTTAGTCACTAATTATTCCTTATATAGCATTTCCCTAGAGTTGCTACTCCACTCTATAAGATACATAGTCATTATCATATCATTCGAATCATGAATCCATTTTCACTTGACTTACTATATTTCCTAATACAGTTCTGATCCATTACACAATGGAAATGTTCGGTCCCTTGGCCCAGTTGGTTAAGGCGTGGTGCTAATAACGCCAAGATCAGCAGTTCGATCCTGCTAGGGACCATTTTTTTATTTCATTTAAGATATTAACTTAGATTGTCATGTATATTTTTCTCTAGAAGTAGCACTAAAGTATCTTAAAATTATAATATGTTATATTGTATTATATTGTTAAATATTTTTATGTAAGTTTGGATTTTTTGTAATTCCAATAGTTACTTCTTATTGGATCATATGTTGTACTTAAAGCATCATATATATATATTGCTTTTTGTTTGTTAATTGTTGAATATATTTCCCCTAATAGTTCTAATGCAAATGAGCTTTGTATAATTTTATCATCATTATCCCCTTCAATAATCTTTCCCTTATCCTTAGAGATATTAGCAAATCCTAAACAAAATTCTTCAAGATCGTTAATATTTTTACCAGTGATCTTATACAATCCCTTCAAATAATTCCACGATGATATGTTTTGAGGAGCCAATTCTATGCTTCTCATTGAAAATACGATTTCTTCTTGAATTCGTTGTTCAGTGACAAGCTTATTTTGGCCAAAATTGAGGAAAAATCTGTGCGTCCACGCCGAATTGTTTCTATCATCATAACCTATATACTTGTTGTTCAATTCAAGCTCCGTGGGATCATTGTATAATTGAAATCTTTCGACCAACCATTTCCAGTGTGTCCAAACATGATGATTCTTACTATCTGCTGATAACATTTCTTCCAAAATTGGGTATTCCCTACGATGATTAAATTTCTTACTTGTCTCTTCATTACCTAATATCTGCTCAATAATAAGTTGCCTATAATTCCATATTTGATAGTTCTTTTCATTCTCTATTGCTATTTCTTCACACCAATCAAGCTCCTCAAAAAGGTCCTTCTTTAATTCCAATAGAATGTTATACCTATAGCTCCATATAGTATAATGTGATGCTAACAAATCTATCCCCAATCTAGTCATATGTAATGCACGTTCTGAATATTCCTTATTTTTCATAAGACTTAACAAAATTCCTATTGTCTTCTTATAGTCATCATCGTAAAGTATCTTACAAAGCTGATTTTCGTCTGTTCCAATTTTAAGTGGAACCACATCATCATAGACAAATTCTAAAGCCATTTGTGTCTCTTAATTGATAGTATGTTTTACAAAATAGAATGCTAAATAATGATTAATGAGTGAATCGAGAAAATCCTGTATATTACACGACCCGTATAATATGTGATTCAATTTGCGCTTAGATAAACGTTTCTCTAAGTCAACTATAATACTAAAAATTAATATTATATTGACCAAAATATAACATTAATAATATCACTAAGAGAATTAGTTTCGACTTGGTATTTATTTTTTGAAGTACATGAATACATCTATTGCAAGATATTCTGTATCCGATATAGAACTAGTTTTAATATGCATTTCAACTTGTTTTATTTTATACTTTTTATGCTCCCTTTTATTTGATAGTCCAGTTCCAGTTCTTGCAAGTGTATTTGTTGGCTCTAATATGTTATCAAAGACTAGATTTTTTCAAAATTTCCTTAATAGATTAAGATCACAAATTACGAATTCAACCGTACTTACATCAGTATCTTCATCACACAATGCCAATTATCCTAGATTTCAAGCTCTTGATGAAGATACTAAAATTGAAATCCTTACTGCAATTAAATCATTGAAAGAATACTCGAGTAATTCGTTAAATTCTAATAACAGACGCAGGAAACTTTTCAAGAATATGTCATGGAGACAACAACAATTATGTATAGATGTTGGCTATTTGGACAAGTTGAAACAAATGGATAAAGCAATTATTTCAAATCAGACTCTCCTAGATGATATAGCCGAAAATTCTATAACTGATTTTGGGATTTCTTTTCGTGATTTTGATTTATTAAAAGCGAAGAATATAAGTCATTCACCTTCGTCTACTAACTACAGAGTAATTGAGTCAATTAGTCATTTTATGAGAGATTGGAGCAAATATCATGACACCGAAATAACACCAATGATACAGTACATTACCAAACAACTTGACTCTTTGGTACCTGCAAAAGAAAGGAAGAGCACTGCTATTATTGTACCAGGTTCGGGTTTAGGAAGAGTCGCACACGAATTAGCTTTAATTGGCAATGAATTGAATGAATCTTTTGGGTCTGTTCATGCCGTCGAATATAGCGCATTGATGCATTTGAGTAATAAATTCATGTACTCTTCCACTAAACCATCCTATTCTCTTTATCCATATATTACAAACTGTTCAAATTTTTATGATACAAAGTCTCAAATGAGATCAGCAAACTTAGAAACTAATAAGGTGCTTCCATCTAACTTGCAACTCCATCAGAAAGATTTTCGCCATTTCAGACTCCCAGAAAAAGAGAAGTATACCAACGTTGTAGTGATCTCAGCATTTTTCATTGATACAGCTGAAAATTTAGTAGATTACTTGGATAAAATTAAAGATCTTACGATTCCAAGTTTATCTAATAGACCTATAAGCAATGGATACTGGATTAATGTGGGTCCATTGAAGTATGGTACGGCTGCACAAGTTGAATTAAACTCTGAAGAATTAACTGCATTACGTAAAGCAATGGGCTGGAAGGATAAAGATTATGTAGAGACTTTGAATGATTCTAAAAAAACTTCAAAAAATGGGTTAGTTGGCTACATTACCGACACAAAGAGTATGTGGCAAGGGTATTATGGCTTAGCTATGTGGTCTTCCTCTAGAAAAGAGAACAAAAGGAAATAATAGAAGAACAATTTGAAATATATCTAATGCATTGTATATAGTAAGATTAATGTACACAAAAAGGATTTAGAATCATCTATTTAGTAATATCGTTACCTTTATTAATTTGAATTTTCTTGTCTTGACCACCACTGATGATACCAATGTCTTTATCCCAAGAAAGACCAAATACTTTATTATGACCCTTGATTCCTTCATCAGATTCTCTTGAAATAGTATATAAAGCCTTATTAGCTCTAACATCCCATACCTTTACGGTACCATCGTGCGATGCAGAGGCAAACATATTCTGTTTGTCAGGACATGCAGCTAATGATACAACAAAGTTTGAGTGACCTACCAACTTTGAAGATGTTTGATCAGTATTAGATTTATTTACTCTTGGATCATGTAAATTAATGTGACGAGCAGATGAACCGGAAAGTAATAAGTTTACCGATGGTAATTGTAAAAGAGATAATAATGAGTAACCAGTGGTTCTTGTATCAACACAACGAGATGTAACTAAATCCCAAGTTTTTATAGTGTGATCTTGAGAAACAGAGTAACCGACAGTATTGTCATTGAAGTCAAAGATGACATCTTCAACAGGCCGAGCATGTCCCTCTAAAACTGCCAAAGGGGAACGACGTCTAATAGATGCATCTTGTAAAGCCATCTTTCTTCTCTTTTTAGATGATGTGGAAACAACATTGGAGTCATATTCAAGTGGCTGGATAGTGGTCATTTCCTTGTAGTTTGTAGACCAGAATCCAATAGTATTATCATAACCAGCTGATAAAATACGGTTTGATTTATACTCAACAGTTAATGAAACTACAGCAGCCTTATGACCTTCTAAAATTGCAATAGTCTTACCATCTTCTGGTTCTTCATCATCTTCAACGATGTTATCATCATGGGAGGTCTTCCATAATCTTACTTGTCTATCATTACCAGAAGACACGATTCTCGTTGGAGAAATCCACTTCACAGATCTAATAGGACCCGAGTGACCGGAATATTGTTTTTCAACTTTACCACTCATGTTAAAGGTTCTTACAATACCGTCATAAGAACCAGAAAGAATTTTAGGTTGCAAAATAGATAAATTAGATGCTTGAATGCTCAAAGATTGTGGGTTAATGGAATCAATTGAAGAAACCCAATCATCGTTATTCATAGATCCTAAGAAAGATGGAGGTAATACTGCTCTGGTATATTCTAAATTCAAATGCACTTCGTTGGATAACCCATTCTTAGTCAAGTAATCTTGGATAGGAATTCTTAACAAAACACCGTTGATTAAGAAATCAAATGGAATGGGTTTAGATTCATCTGCTTCACCATCCTTTTGTAATAAATGGTTGACAATTTCTGATAAACCATATCGTTTTAATGAGACTGGAACATATAATGGGGTATCAGAAACGTGTAAACTTTCATCTTCCTCCTTAGTAAAAAAGGATATTTTTACCTGTGTCTTGTCTTCTGCCATATTCGTCCGTATATTGCTGCTCTTACAATTAATCAGTGTACTCTAGAATCTGTATAAAAATTTATCTCATCTCCGTATAAAATTTAATTTTTCATCTCAGATTTTTACACGTGCCACATCACGTTACTTGATTGATTGATACGTAGTTCTTTATATACCAAGGTGTTAGCTATAGAATTATATTACATATACCTAATCTCAACTAAAATGAATAAAAGAATATATAATGTAATGCTTAAAACTTGACCGTAACATTCATTTGTCTATTCCTATTCACAGGTCTCCAGATGGGGAGGGATGCACCTCTAGCCAACCTACCCACTACGGAAAGGGTCTTCAATCCAGCATTAGCACTTTCTTTTAATCCAAATTCATCAGTGAAGTTGGATTTTCTGAATCGTGAAGTTACTCTAGAACGTCTAATTGTAGATACTGTGTTTTTGTTACTTGTTTTTGGGTAAGGATAAAAAGCACCTGGATCCAGCATATATCCCTTTTTAAAGAATGCTCTTAGAGCTCTTTTAATACGTCTCCAACGTCTCTTCCTTGTTATCCTTGGCGGTGGTAAAGATCTCATTTTAAGAATAGAGATATTAATAAATTAAGGTTGTATTTGTGATCCTTTTCAGTTGCAAAACTGATAAAATTTGTGGCAACAGCAGAGCTTCGTTCCTCATGGCCCAATGGTCAAGGCGTCTGGCTACGATTTAGTAACCACTTCTCGGTTGGAACCAGAAGATTCCAGGTTCGACTCCTGGTGGGGAAGCTCGCTTAAAATTTATATTTTTCATGCTTACTACAATTATATATTTCAAGCAGAGATTATGATTAATTGCCATCTATATCTCATTTTATCTCAGAAATATCAATACGTCTAAGAATAGTATATCCCAAAGGAATAGACAAGCGAACATAAATACTCCTTTTGCAAAAATTGGTAATTTCGAAAACCCTAATTAACAACATAGTATTCTCTTTTAATTATTCTTCTCAAATTTGTCTAGATTTGTAATAACATCTCCAATACAATTTTCCTTATCATTAATACAAGGCACCAAGGTTTCCGGATCAAAACAGCTTGTAAAGATATAGCAACCTGTAATATGATTTAGAGAAATAGATTTAAGAATATTTTGATGTTTAAGGGTTTAAGGGATAGATCGGTTAAATGTAAGCCGTGAAATTGATAGGTAATATGCAGATATATATCTCTAGAGTAGCAATTCCATCAAACTACCTTTCAGTGCAACATTTTCCCAATGTGTACACGAGTTCCAAATTATGTGTATGGCGCCTTCTTCAATTACTGCACCAGACATTGCCTTCCTTATCATACGATTCTATGCCATGACGGGGGTGCGTGACCTTCTATATAGTTCTAAGGGAGAGGTTCAGAATACCTTAAGGTACATTATCCTTAAGAAATTGGACCCCCCCAGTTTAGTTGGGACATACATACTACGAATCTTAATAATAGTAATAACTTAATTACATTTTCAGAATATATTTAAATAAGATCCACTTGCGGATGTATATTACATTGGAGACTGTAATCGTCTACTTAAAACGCAAATCACTTATCAAATACATCAATATATCAGTTTATTGCTTCTACGCACACTGGTCCTGAGTCAAAAAAAAAAAAATTAAAGTACGACTGTATGCGACACATCGATAAAAAAATCGTCACGTGACTCTACTTTTTGTCCCACGAAAAATTTCCGATGAGATGGTATGAAAAAATATAAATTCAAGTTATTGTCCTGCTTGACTTCAAAAATTACTATTTTTTGGAGGTTTTTCTAGGTTCTCGGGAAGACTCCCCATAGTTTTACAGTATATTATCACATTCATATCGCAAAATGGCTGATATTAAGGACGTTCCAGTCGAAGTTTCCAGTGTTTTCGACACCATTTTAGTTTTGGATTTTGGTTCTCAATACTCCCACTTGATCACTCGTCGTTTGAGAGAATTCAATGTTTACGCAGAAATGTTACCATGTACCCAGAAGATCTCTGAGTTGAGCTGGAAACCAAAGGGTATTATCTTATCTGGTGGACCATACTCTGTTTATGCCGAAGATGCTCCACACGTTGACCACGACGTTTTCAAATTGAATGTTCCAATCTTAGGTATTTGTTACGGTATGCAAGAGTTAGCTTGGATTAACGGTAAGGGTGTTGCCAGAGGTGACAAGAGAGAATATGGTCCTGCTACTTTAAACGTTGTCGACAAGGCCTGTTCTTTATTCAAGGGTGTTGACAACTCCAAGGTTTGGATGTCCCACGGTGACAAATTACACTCCTTACCAAACGGTTACAAAATTGTTGCAACTTCCGACAACTCTCCTTACTGTGGTATTGCCAACGAAGATGAATCCATCTTCGGTATCCAATTTCACCCAGAAGTCACACACTCTGATCACGGAAAGACTTTATTGAGAAACTTTGCTATTGACATTTGTAAGACCAATGCCAACTGGAGTATGGAAAACTTCATTGACACTGAAATCGCTAGAATTCAAAAATTAGTTGGCCCAACTGCTGAAGTTATCGGTGCTGTCTCTGGTGGTGTTGACTCTACTGTTGGTGCTAAGATCATGAAGGAAGCTATTGGTGATCGTTTCCACGCTATTTACGTTGACAATGGTGTTATGAGAAAGAATGAAACCGAAAATGTCTACAAGACTTTAACCGAAGGTTTAGGTATTAACTTAACTGTAGTTGATGCTTCTGAATTATTCTTAGGTAGATTAAAGGGTATCACTGACCCAGAAAAGAAGAGAAAGATTATTGGTAACACTTTCATCCACGTTTTCGAAGATGAAGCTGCTAAGATTAAGCCAAAGTCTGGTCAAGAAATTGAATACTTATTACAAGGTACTTTATACCCAGATGTCATTGAATCTATCTCCTTCAAGGGTCCATCTCAAACTATCAAGACCCATCACAATGTTGGTGGTTTATTAGACAACATGAAATTGAAGTTAATTGAACCTTTAAGAGAATTATTCAAGGATGAAGTCCGTCACTTAGGTGAATTATTAGGTGTTCCTCATGATTTAGTCTGGAGACACCCATTCCCAGGTCCAGGTTTAGCTATTAGAGTTTTAGGTGAAGTCACCAAGGAGCAAGTTAAAATTGCTCGTGAAGCTGATGCCATCTTTATTGAAGAAATCAAGGCCGCTGGTTTATACAAGCAAATTTCCCAAGCCTTTGCTGCATTATTACCAGTTAAGTCCGTCGGTGTCATGGGTGACCAAAGAACTTACGAACAAGTCATTGCTTTAAGAGCTATTGAAACTCTTGATTTCATGACTGCTGACTGGTTCATTTTCGAAGCTTCCTTCTTAAAGAGAGTTGCTTCTAGAATTGTTAACGAAGTCGACGGTGTAGCTCGTGTTACTTACGATATCACTTCCAAGCCTCCAGCTACTGTTGAATGGGAATAAATCTGTAACTGTATTAATAGCTTTTCTTCTTCTAGATTACATTATTTCTAATATACATTATATTTACGTAATTTTCATATTCTACTTTGTCTCAAGACATTAGCGACTAAAATATCGCCATCATGGGAAATACTAAGTAAGAATTCTTCTTCCCTAAGTTCACTATACTTCTCACTTCGTATATGAGGTTTCCCGAATTCGCTGTAGTAGCGATACCAATCACAGAATTTAAACGTTTTTTGGTCCTCTCGGTCTAATGTCTTGAAAACAGCCTCTTTGCTAGCCCAGCTTCCTGATAAATGCTTTACACACTGTTCAATTTTCTTATCTTGAAAAAGCTTTTGAAACCATGGTAACTCTTCATCTTCATGTAATATTCGTCTAGAAAGTCTTTGAATATAATTATCATTTCTATTCAAGAGAATATTTTGAAACCTACTCATTCGAAGCACATCTACTCCTATACCTAAAACACATCTGCTTTTTATAACCATCAATTTATCGATTCTCTTTTATCTGTATATTGCGATATGGAAAAATCTGAAAAAAATATATTTTGAGTCATATGTAAGATTGAAAAAAAAAAAAAATGGTTCCATTATTTCAGTTTGTTATACTTTTTTAATTAGTTAATTTGATTCAGGAGAAAACCATATACAACTATGTCTTCATCTGTACCAGGACCAGTCCCACTTCCTAACTCTAAATTTGATTTAGATACGTATTGGGGAAGAGTTAAACATTGTGCTGAAATTTCAGATCCAACAATGTTGTTAAATACCCAAAAAGATATACAAGCTGCAAAGTCATTAATTTGGGACTTCCGTAACGGCACAATAGACTCAATGACTCCAGAATTATGGAGAGCCAAAAAGATTTTGGATTCTACTTTACATCCAGATACTGGCGAAATTGTGACCTTACCATTCAGAATGAGCTCATGTGTGTTATCAAATTTAGTTGTCACTGCTGGTATGTTGACACCAAACTTGGGAACTGCAGGTACCCTCTTCTGGCAAGTTGCCAACCAGTCTTTGAATGTTGCTATTAATACTGCAAACTCTAATAAATCTCATCCGTTGACTACTTCTCAAATTATCACCAACTACACCATGGCTGTTACTGCATCATGTTCTGTCGCCTTAGGTTTAAATTCCATTGTCCCTAGACTTAAGTCATTGAAGCCTCATACAAGAATACTATTAGGTCGTTTAGTTCCATTCGCTGCTGTTGTTTCCGCTGGTGTAGCTAATGTTTTCTTGATGAGAAGTGAAGAAATTAAGAAAGGTATTACTGTTTTCGATAAATCTGGCGAAGAAGTCGGTACGTCTAAAAAGGCTGCTTTGTATGCTGTAGGTGAAACAGCAGCAAGTAGAGTTATTAATGCTACACCAATTATGGTTATTCCTCCATTAATTTTGGTAAGATTACAAAAGTCAAGATTTTTAAAGGGTAAGCCAAAGGCTTTTGAAATGTTGACCAATATTGGTTTGATTTTCACCACTTCTTTGATTGCTTTACCATTTGCTCTAGCTGTTTTCCCACAAAGAAGAGTTTTACCTGTATCAAAATTAGAAGATAAATTTCATAGACTAAAAGATAAGAACGGTTCTGAAATTCAAGAATTAGAGTTCAATAGAGGTATTTAATACCTTTGTGTTGTACATAATAGATATTCAAATAATTAGACTTGTATATTACAGAATATATTATTCTATTAAATAATTACCAAAACTTCCAGCCATCAGTTTTATCAACTGCCAAATATTCTTCTATCTCATCACGATGCTTTAAACTTATGAAAACACTCGGGTCAAATATTTCTTTCTTAGATTCAGTAATATTTTGATTCAGTAATAAAGCAACACCTTTACCCCCTAAAGTCGTTTCAAACGTTTCAAAACCTTCTTGCAGGAATTCAGAAATTGCTTCATGAATAACACTTTCATCCACATCATCATTAACTAACGTTATAGCACATCCACCTCCACCTGCACCTGTCAACTTGGTAGAGCCGATTTTATGACTTTCTGTGATTATTCTAATTTTCTCCAAGGATGGATGTGAAACACCTAATGCTACTAATAAGCCGTGGTTAATATTTACGAGTTCTCTCAATTCTTTTCTTTCATCGCTTCCAAAGTAAGGTCTTATCATAATTTGGTATGCATCAGTTGCTAGATGTTCCATAGCAGATAAAATAGAGTTTGAAGTCTTGGAATATTCGGAGTTAATTCTTGCAACATTCGATACTAAATAAGCAGTACTTCTAGGAATCTTAGTGTTAGTCAAAAGTAACTTTAAGGATGGAAAGTTTCTCATAGTAGTTCTAACTGATGGTTGGGCTGGTGACATCATCCTTTGGAACATGACAGCACCACCATGTGTTGCAACAGAATTATCAATACCAGAAGGGTTACCATGGAAACATTTTTCACTCATAAGAGACCACCCATTTATGAAATCTGCATTTCCGGTTTCCTCTTCTGGAACCTTATCATTTATGTTGAATTGTGGATCGCTGATATATCCACCAAGTTTACCTAATGCAGAAGCTAAGCACACAGAGATAGCAGCAGAGGAGCCTAAACCAGCACCGATAGGCAACGTGGACCTGATACAAAAATGCAAACCAGTAAGGTTCCTATTACACAAATGAACGTATAAATAAAGGAAAGAATAGCATGCTGTGTAATGCAATCGTGAATCGAGTGATTTTAAGTTGTCGTTTATTTTATCGACAACCTCTGGGTCTAATTCCTCTGTAGTCATTGGCTTTCCATCCTTGTATTGTATATGACGTTTAATCTGCTCCCATGGTATGTGGTTTATATTCCATGATTGTGATAAGTTGATATCTGGAAATTCTAAAGTGATAGTTTCTGGATCTTCATTAGGCGTTACGAGTAAGTAAGCTCTAAGACTTAAAGCAGCGGCAATAGCTGGTTTCCCGTATACAGCTGAGTGCTCTCCAAAAATTATTACCTTTCCTGGGGCACTTACAAAGAACGAAGGGTCAGTCATTAACAGTAATATCTAATTATGTTGAAATATAATGTAAATAGTGTCGTATAGATTTTCGCTCGAGGTCTGAAAAATTCGCTGCGAGTTCAAACGATCTATTATCTACAATTGTAAGTTTACCGCGAGTTGTTTAATCAGTATATAAATTTATATCTATTATAGCTATAAATACAATAGTTAGATGGATTATCACAAGTGGATAGATAATTATGCTAATATGTCTCTTAATTCACGAATTTCGTCTATAAGGGCCCTTATAAAAGTTGTTCTGGAAGCATCATCATTATCCATGATTCTCTTCTCATCTAATGAACTAGGCAAAATCCTAGATGACAAGAATTTAGGGTGTTTAAGTAAGTTATTCATACAATCGACAAAATCATCACGTCTGGTTTCGCTTTCTAAACCTGGTAATACACTCATGTCAACATCTTCAACAGTAGATTGTGATAAGCCTCTAAGATACTGGCTTGCATTTAACGACAGCAATTGCTGATATAAAATTAATAATTGACTTGTCTCTGAAATGGTGGAAGATGTGATTCTAATAGATGTGGAATCTTTAGACCAACTTTCGATACATGATTCGATTTGCTTAGAGAAATGTTGTAAAGAAAAACATATTTCTGGAACGACACTTGGACCGAGCTTTGACAAGGCTATTAAGAAGATAGGTAATATTCCATTTGTCCATATAGCATGGTATTGTGAAGATGTAATGACGTTGATATTTCCTTTCTTGATAGGTTCAGAAATGGAGCTTTCAACTAAAACCATGAAAAGACCTGATTCTACTAACTTCTCGGCAATATTTTGATTAGACATAAGCTCTTGAATAAACATCAAACTTAACTGAGCAAAGATATGTTCATCATTGAATTTGATTAAATGCGAGAATGAGTACAAGTTCAATAATGATCTTATAGTACCACTATTGTTGAGAAGGGAGGCCATTTCATAATGCAAACTTGGCGATGATTTAACACGAACGAATAATTTTAAAATAGACAAAATCAACATTAAATCGTCTATTTTTTCTGACATCTTAATCGAAGTATGATTCTTATTAGTTTGAGAAAGATACACATCGTTTTGTAATTCAATCAATAAATGCTTAATCCCCTTTGTTATGATCAAATCAAAAAGATCACGGAATATGCTGAAGTATTCAACTAAGATGGCAGTATCTTCCTTAATTAAATTAATTGCACAGTACAAGATGCGGAGAATAGGCCTGTAGTATCCTGATCCTTTGGTAAGTGCTTCTGCAAAGTTAACAGTTTGTGAGAATATTAAGTCCGAAGCAGCTTTAATAATTTCAAGAACAGTTTTATTGTCCTTTTTTAAATTAGATTCATTAGAAAGAGAATACATTAAATAAAATGCCAATTCAACGCGCTCTTCAAATAATTCTTTAAAAAGATCAGCAGGAATACCCTCATTGACATTAATCTTTAATAAATGACTTACAAAGTGTAAGTATTTCGAATCAAAGTTTGATGCTCCTTTTTTACAATAAGCAGATAAAAGTGCACCAAACGACTTTGCGACAGCCACTTGGGAATTCAAATATTGTAAATTGATACTTGAAGCTATAACCTGCTCTCTTAATTGTGGCCACTCGGTGTTACTGCTAAGTAATCTATCCATTAGGGCGAGATTGTAATCTGCGGAAATACCAAATCTATTTCTCTTTAATAAAGCACTTGAAAACAGATTTAAACGGATATTTGGTAGATGACTTTCGAAAGAAGAATGCAAATTGGAATGCAACAAAGGTCTGTAATCTATAATAGCGAAGTTAGATTTTGCTAAATTGATGAATTCGTTAGAATTAATGAAGTTTATTATTTCCTTCTTACATGAATCTTCTCTTGAAGTAAACAAGATTAAGGACAATGTTTCAGTTATCTTTGACATTAACTTTAATTCGTAACATGTAGATATATATTCATCTGAAGATTTCGGTGTGTGTTCATTTAGCTTAATCGCTGAAATAAGCTCTTTCACAAAGGTGATATCTGCATTGTTTTCCCTAGCTGTATTCCAAGAATTAAATGCCAACGAAATAGCATCAATTAGGTGGATACTTACAGGAGTTGGATAGTACTTAATTTCTCTCACATTTTTCTTAAGAATATTTAACAATGAAGTAAATTTAGTAACTTCTTCTACTTTGTCCTTAGTTTTCGTGAAATCACCAAATACGTCTCTTCCACTTAAAAAGAGAACAGAAAGACCTTCTTGTTTGCCATCTAAAACTGCACAGATAAAATCATACAAGGATACCTTGAGTTTATAATCATTAAAAGAGTTGTCTAGATCTGAAACCAACGATCTTAATAATATTTGAGCAAAGTCTTTACCTAAATGAGACAAAAGAGACGAAGCTTGGTCATCATTTATCTGTGCATTGGTCAAGCTGGTAAATAAATCGATTATAACTTTTCTCAAAACATCATATTGGGAATACATTGTTACTAATGCCGGTAATCTCTTAAAGAGTGCTGATTCGAATGCTGATGGTGGTTGCTTCAAGGACCCTCTTATTGATATTATCAATTGAGAAAAGGAAAATGCATAGCTGATCCAATTTTGAAACCAAAATTCTGACAAGTCACTCAACTCGTAAAAGTTTAAACTGGATGATGCAGAATCAATCATGTTCAAAATAGGATATACAGTTCTCGAATAAGAATCTCCTGGAATTAGGAAAGAGTCAATAATCTTTGTTGCCAGCGGAGCAAATACTTTAGTAACCTTCTTGGATGGGGAAACTCCTTCATCAATTCCATAAATTGCTGATAAAATATTAGAAAATACGTCTAAACTTAAGACACCGATTTCCATTTTTTGAGAAGACTTCTTGAATGAACAATGAGCGAAACTCTCAAACACATATATTAAATGTGTTATAAATCTTGATAAAGTTTCACTCTTGGCATGTTCCGGATAGTCTTCATTTAAAGACAAGCAATTTTGAACTAAAGAATCAACTAATTTTATTAACGATACCGTTATCTTGTAGTCACCGCTAACCATTTCAATTGCTCCAAATATAGTTGATGCAATTCCTTCTTTTCCACTAGAAGCTAACAATGCTGATTTAGCTAAATATGGCCATATCTTATGAGACACGAATGGCATTAACCTTACTAACAAATTCATTATAGATTCCAAAATATCAACACTTCTAGAATGTAAGCTTTGTTCAAATAATCTTAATATAACTTCTAAGATATCAGATTCATCAATATAAGCGGACATAAATTCAAGTATCTGATTGGCACCTTCTTGGCTATTATCTTCAACCACTTTGGATACTAAATTTAAGTAGTTCACAACAAATTCATTCTTTTCAGTATCAGAGTTGTCAAAGAGTTTTGAAATGTTTTCGAGAATTCTACCTAGTAATGCCCAGCCATTACTGTTATGCAAGAATGTAACTAAAGTTTCATCATTATTGGCAGATGGTAAAATTTTACCTTTAGTATCAACACTTAATAATAGCGATAGCTTTCCGCCAACTTCGTAAGGTGGTAAAACTGAAACTATATCTGTTAATTTAATTAATTCCGTATTACCATCATCAATTGCATAAAGGGAATTGAACTCTTCCTTTTTAAAAACAGACATGTAAGATTTCAACTCAGTGAATTCATGAAGGGCAAAATTTCCATTAATTGAGGCTAACTTCAAATAAGGAATAATTTGGATAGGAAACTTTGCTCTCGAAAGGGCAATAATCGCTTTCGTAGAATCATTATCAAAGAATTTTTCAACAATACTATTTGGTGCACTTTTTAAAATTGCCGAAATAGTAGTGGCAATTTCGGAATTTATTGTTAATAATGGCATTGCTGTGATAATGAGTGAAGATAAAATTGCAGAATAGATATTATCAAATTTCATCGAGTCATTCAAATTAAATAAATCTTCATATACGTTTAGACGTGTGCATCTTACATTTAAATCATTGACTAATACCTCAAAATTATGAATACCAAATTGATCTATGGTAATGTTAGAATCTTCTAAAATATAATATTTCTTCAAGATTATAATTGACCAGGAATATAACACAATAGAATTTGTGTTAGAGATATCTGTAATAACTTCGTTAATGTATCCAAAATCATCTTTAGAATTAAAATAATGGTTGGTATCAGAAGATTTGTGGCAATTTTCTAAGTCAAGAAATAATATAGTAACAATAGTAGCTAATCCCCGGACTGATTCGAAAGTTTCATGATACTTAATATATGGGCCTAAATCAAACAAGAAATTATATTTTTTCATAACAGAGAACCATTTTTTGGTCATTTCCAGAGAAATATTTGGATTTTGAATGACTAATTCAACTAAAACTTTAATAGATTCAATCACAGTTAATATAGTTTCATTGTATGCTAAATCATTAAGTTTCGTCGAATATTCTGAAACATAAGATTCGGTTATTAATGAATTAATAAGTTTTTCAATACCAGAAATAAGATCGATTACATAAACTTGGGAGAGATAAATTTGTTTCCCGAGATTTTGAATTGTAGAAGATGCTGCTTTGTTCATTTTGTTGTTTAATAATTCTGTAACTAGCTTGAGGATTATTCTTCTTTCTCTTAATATTTTGCTGGAATACAACAAGATTCTTTCTTCTTCCAAATGTTTTTCTCTATCATCAGGCAACTTTGATTTTAAACTCTTGAAATCAATATCCTTTTTTTGGTGTATTTTAGTGCTTGTCTGAGTAACAATTCTAATTATTTCTTTAATATCTAAATTTAATAATTTACTAATTTTTTTCGAATCATCAAAATTTTGGATAGTGATATTTGAATATAAAATATTTCTTAATGTTATTTCTTTAGTATAGGTTATATCTTTGGTTTCAGAAGACTGGAATGGAGATGCATTTATAAACAAACTTGAATTAAGTAGTAAATATTCGTCAAGCGCATCTAGTATATATGGGTCCTGACATGATTTCAACAATGAGAGGGCGTTATCAAAAGTCCAAAGATGTGTAGGTTGAATTGGCTTCAACGGTAACAAACTTTTACGATCCCTTGATTGGACGTCTGACTCAGGCATATTGTTGACTAGATTTCGCTTGTATGTAAACAGATGTAATGAAGTAAATACAGAATCTCTCGAAATATGAAAAGTCTCAAAAAATTCTAGACTTCCTAATTAGGAATATAGCACACCATCAGGAATATGGCAGTTGGTTTATTTTATTTATATTACCTGAAAGGTTCTAAAGTCTATATATACTAAAAGAAGTAGTTTCTATTAACTTCTGGTGAGATTTCAGCTTCACCTTTGAATTCATTATGGAGAATTGTCGATTCATTGAAAGACTCGATGAATCCAGCAGACCCACTTAAAGTTATATTGGAAATTATAGGGGCATTATCTTTTGACACCTTTTCATCAATTAATCTTTTCCAAGCTTGGCTACATTCTTCGATAACTTTCAATGTCTCATTTCGATCCTTGTATTGCCCACCAAATGCAAATTCATTACGAGGCTTTCCGTCAGGAAGCTTGTAATCTCTGAACCATTGTTTAGTATTTTCTAGGAGATTAGGACATTTAGTACGAACGTCATCAATACCGTTAAGTTCTTTTGCTATTGGATCTTTGGTGTTAATCACAATTATTTTCCAATCTAATTCACCATCATCAATTAATGCTAATGAGCCTAATATTTTGACTCTTCTCACGTCTCCAGTCTTTAATATCTCTGAACCTATTTCACAAACATCTAATGGATCATTATCACCAGCAAGACCAATACTTTCAATTACAGAAGATGGGTCCTCCCATGTTTGAGGAAAGGCACCATAATTATGAATGTATCCATGATGTGGGAAGAGATTTTTAACAAATCTTACCTTTCCTTTCTTGACATCTTGCGTAATCGGGTTTCCTTCTAATTCAAGATTAATTTCAAACTTCCCATTTGACCAACGAGGAATCTCAGAAACCATATTAGCTTCACCAGTGGCAGGATTATAGTCTAATGGAATATCATGAAAATATGATATTATTTTCCCTTCTTCATTTAATGCATATTGTTTGAAATCTTCGGTATACTTAGTGCCTTGTTTGACATTTTTCAAGTTAGAAATATTTATACTGGAAATATTCCTCCTACTACATAATTGACTGTTGAGTTTACTGAGCCTAATTTGAGCTGAACTATTCATTTTTAACTTGCTAATTTCCTTATACGCTTTTCTTAAATACTGCATTCTTATTTAGATTATGGGTTGAATATATAAAATCATGTTCATTTTTTATCTCCGCATTAGGTAAAATCATATTGGAAAAATATGCCGATCAAGTGAGTATCAAATTATTCCATACCAGAGAATCATATTTAGATATATATAAGAGATAAGCTATATCTATATATAGATTTGGATGCATCGTCTTGAAAGTCTAAATAAACACGCTGAAGCAATATTTATGAAATGAATTTTACATATACTGATAATTCAAAAAAATAAACTATTTTTCATCTTAATTTCTACCATAAAAGCATTTTTTTATGAAAAACCACAAAAATTAAAAAAAAAGTACAAAATCAGTATTTTTGAAATGAATTTTACAAATATTGACGGTTAATTCAAAAGATAAACGATTCTTCATCTTAACATATACCATAAAAAGCATATCTACTCTATAAAACTCTATTATTGATATTTTTGATACATATTTTCTTATCTGTCTTTGAAGATTATGGAGCTGGACCCAAAAAAGTGGATTTTCCTTTTTCAGTGAATCCTGAATTCTCATCGCTGACCCTAATAGATTTTGGCATATTCTCTATTTCAATAGCCGATAATCCCATAGGATCCTTTGGAATCCATAATGTAGGTAATTCATTTGACATTACTGGATTATGGTATGCATGTTTATTATCTTCTTCCTCTGGCTCTATATTATATGTAGCAGGAAGAATATTCTTAACATGTCTGAAATTCAAAAAGACATCTGGTCTTAAAAATCTCACAATAATATTGGTAGATTCAGTAGTTTTGAAATCTCTGTCTGCAAGTAATGGGACAATTTGGCCAACATTATCCTCACCAGCTTCTGCCTTTAAGTCTTCTTTAACCTTCATTTGTTCTTCAATATCATTTTGAATCCTTTGAACCGCTTGCTTTTTATCCAATATTTTAGTTTTGTATTCACTATAGCCAAAGAATGAAGGTGTCTCAGAAACTCCATCAAGTGGTTTCATTGCATCTATTGGGACAACTTCAACCAATTTATCAAATGCTTCATTTATATGAAGATGAAAGAACACAGTACTTCCAAGACCTATAGCTTGTAATACAATAGGCCCCCAACCCTTACCGACAGCGAAAATTCCCAACATACAGGCTTGTCCCAAGTACATACCAGTAAATGTTTGCTTTAAAGCAGTAGGATAATGAAGACCTCTAGCATCTGGGCTTTCGATGTAAATATAAGCAAGGTTATGACAAAACGCAATATAAAGCAATACAAATGAAAAAGCTGCAAAAAATAAGATAACCGGTGAAATAATTGCGAAAACTAATGTGATACAGGCCAAGTTTGTATAAATTGGGAAAACTGTACCCCAAGCTAATCCTCCCAATCCACTGAATCTAGCCCATTTCTTTCTAATAGTTGAATCCAAAATGTAGCCCAAAATGTAGTACAAAAACAATCCCACAATTTGAAGCAAAGTACCACTAGAAAGTGTTAACCCTTGTAAAATAAGATAAGAAATGTAAAAGTTCGACGATTTAGGTAAATTATTAGCAAGAATAGTAAGTGTCAGTGTCGGATCATCAATAATTTGAGTCACAGCTGCAGAAGCAGATGAAGAAAGTGCCGTAATCAAGAAACCATTAACAATTAAATAAAAGAAGTAACTTTTTTGGGTGAAAAATTCAGTATGCTGTTGTGATGGAGAACCTGAGACTTTTGCGGCAGCTCTAATGAATATTGGTAAAAATGTATTCAAAAGTAACAACATGATGGTAGGCAAGTTAGCAGTAATAAGACCATATAACTGATCAGGAAGATTTAAAATCCAACCTAACCAAGGTAATTTGTTAGTTAAGTATGTTATATTGGAAATCACACCAACAAACGCGACAGGAATAGCCCAAAATATAACCAAGAATGCAATAAAAGCATATGCAATAAATCTCCTAGTAATTTTTTCCCACCAAAAGATTCTCAAATTGTTCCAAATAATATCACTTGGTTCTAAACCAGTATAACGGTAAGTCATTCTTAAGGGATTATGATGTGTAATTGATTGATACGCCAATTGAGCCATGTACTGATTCTCAAATTCAACAAATAAAGAATTTTGTGGAGGAAATGTATGATATTTCTTCTTTAACGATTTAATCTCCTTCGAAAGTTTTGGGATTTCTTCTTTACAATACTCAATTGTATCTATTTTCTTACTAAACATCCCATTGATTTTCATTTTTGGCCTCTTTTTTTCTTCAACGTAAGAATATATATCATTAGAAGGTTCAAGAACGTCACCCTTTTTATCAGCTTTGATTTTAGCTTTAACAGCTTTTTTCAATAATTTATTTTCAGCAGCTTCTAGTTTCATTGCTAAAGCATCTCTTTTAAGGCACTGATTCTCTAAAGTTCTATGCTTACGAGATATGTAAATTCTTTTAATACCATTAAATAACTTGAAAAATTGCTTCTGATCTAATAATGTTCTTGGAACATTTTGGAAAAGAATAGTTCTAGAACTAAGCTTCTTGGCATATTTAGGAGAAGCTAAGGCCGCAACCCTAAGGGAATTATAGAAGAACAATTCTCTGTAAATCACAAAGATGACAGCTCCATAAAATACCCATCCGACAAAAACATGAGCATAATACCTCGAGTGATCTTTTACATTAGAAATCGATAACATATCAAACCCAGTCTCTCCTGCACCATTAGCAGCATTAATCGGGAATAAAACAATGAACGTGAGCATACCAAAAGTAAATACCAACCCCATAACATAGATATACCTTAAGAAAAAGTAACCATCAAGGCCAGCTTGCTGAATGATGAAAGAATCTGGTTTTCCCAACAATATAAAGATCCACCTAATAGGGTCCTTTGGAAGAGGAACTGGTTTTTTATCCTCGGGGACCAAATCAAACGATGATTTAGGAGAGTAAATACGCTTGTATTTCAATCTAAACACCAAAAAGCAAACAATAAACCCCCCAAAGATGGCCGAATTCAATGCTAAAGATGATACCACCGAAGATGTTGAGATTGAAGTTGTTGACATTTTTCACTCTTCAATCAACTTCGTTATTTTTTTCTGTAAAATAAAATATAAAACCTTATTTGACACTCCAGATCAATAAAAATGAATGTCAGCTTAGTGAAAGAGTGTCTCTTAGATAAATAGAAACAGTAGTAAAAGAGTTTAAATTTAAATGCTGAAAAGGTCAAACAAAAAATCTGTTAGGATATTTACATAATTTACTAAAAAAACACGTATATGCAGGTCTATTATTTATGGTTACGTTGATTGCTACAACCAAAGGAATGATCAGGGAATTTGCTCATAATTCCGTTTATGATCAAGGGATGAGATAGTCTTAAGTACAATTCTTCAGTACGGACAGAAAACAGCAATAGTTAACTATGAAAGTATTCTAAAGAGATACGACAAGCCTTTTCTTTCCACGAATGCGAGATGACGAGAATTGCCGCATAGAAAGAATTCAGGCGGATTTTTTTGTCCTGAGTAATATTTGTTACAAGAGGAAGTAATGAATGAATAAAAAAAGCTAATAAAGTACCATTTGCTCCTCATTATTTATTCTTGTCATCTGCGGCAATGAAACTGTAATATTCGCCGTTTCATAATTTATTAATCTTTATAGGAAATTGAAATAAAATTAGTGAGGTGGTATATAGCCGCGCGTGTTAAGAATCTGAATGTTTCTTTTTGAAGCAGGTTTCAGATAATCATTTCTACAATTAGTTAAGTTTCTCATATATATTTATATTTCTATTATTGGAAATATCAAATTGGTGGTATCATTTACGGAACAAAATAATAGACATTATATAAAGTAATTCAGGAGATAATATAACTAATAAAAAAGTATTCCACGTTGTTAGAGTTGCGTTAAGTTTATTGTGAACTAAGCTGTCTACTAGTTAGTATGTAACTATCCTCTTAATACTTAGCTAATCTATTCTATATACTAGTACGTATGGAGGCACTATCTTATATACTAGATTCTTGACATGGCCTGATGTGAATATGCGCTTACATGTCCGAGAGACTTGGACTCACATCTTATACGTTTG
>JAJMIA010000029.1:0-150916 GCA_030583345.1 Schwanniomyces pseudopolymorphus | reverse complement strand
GGGTTGCACCGGTATTGGTTTAATTATGGTTTTCTTACCATGTTTGAACTACATCATTGATTGCTACTTATTCTTTGCTGCATCCGCCTTAGCTGCCAATACCCTTCTTAGATCTTCATTTGGTGCTGCATTCCCATTATTTGCTCGACAAATGTTCGTTAATATGGAAATTAAATGGGCTGGTACCTTATTGGGTTGTATTGCAGTTGTGTTGATTCCAGTTCCATTTTTGTTCTACAAATATGGTCTTAAGATTAGAGATAAATCCAAATATGCTTTTGTTTTATAAGCACTTCTATTTTTCTATATTTTTAATTAAGAAAATATTGCATACCAATATATACGAACAACATTACTAACTTTTGTTCATGGTTAATAATTAATATATACCTATTTAAGAAATGTTATCGATGTAGACGATGAAAATATTTGCAATCAAATATTTTTGGCGAGCGCTGTAGATTTTTTTTTTCAAGAGTTTACTTCAATACATAGAATGAACTTCACGACAAGAAGGTTCTTCAGCAACTCTACAAGAAGTTTAGCTAAGAAGAATGTTAGTGTTGTCATTAAGCCAAAATATCTAGGAAGAGTTACTAATAATATCTCGCTGGGGGTCGTTGGTCTTGCTAATGTTGGAAAGAGTACATTTTTTCAGGCAATTACAAAATCCACTTTAGGAAACCCAGCCAACTATCCGTTTGCTACTATCGAGCCAGAAAAGTCTCAAGTTGTTGCAGAATCTCCAAAGCTTGAGACTTTAACAAAATTGTATCAGTCACAAAAAAAAATACCTTCCACACTTACCATCTATGATATTGCGGGACTCACAAGAAATGCTGCTAGCGGAGAAGGCCTTGGAAATAAGTTCTTATCTGACATCCGACAAGTTGACGGTATATTCCAAGTGGTTAGAGGATTTGATGACGAAGAAATCATCCATATCGAACAAAAAGTGGATCCAGTAAGAGATTTAGTTATAGTGAGCGATGAGTTGATTTTGAAAGATATGGACTTTGTTGAAACTGGAATTGAAAAGGTAGAGAAAAATCTCAAGAAGCCTCATGCCAATAAAGTTCAGGGTCAATTAGAATTAGATACGTTATTAAAGGTCCAAGACTTGTTGTACGAGGGAAGAAAGATAATTACTGGTGATTGGACTGGTGACGAGATTGAGATATTGAACACTTACAATTTCTTAACTGCCAAACCAACTGTATTTATGCTTAATGTGAGTCCTGAGGACTATGTAAGCCAAACCAATAAATATGAATCTGAAGTCAGAGCTTGGATCCGTGAAACATGCCCAGGCGATCAATTCATGCTCTTTTCAGCCAAATACGAAACTCAATTGAATACATTGACTGAAAACCCAACAGAACTCAAGAATTATATTCTGCAATACAACAACAAGGAGAGTGCCATGGCCACTGCTATCGATAATATGAGAGCTGCGCTCCACTTAATCTCGTTTTTCACCTGTGGTCCAAAAGAAGCCAGACAATGGACCGTGAGAGAAGGATCCACTGCTCCAGAGGCAGCAGGCTGTATCCACACCGCTTTACAGGATACATTCATTAATGCTCAAGTCTACAAATATGCTGATCTTGAAGGTCTTACACCTCCATTAAGCGATGCTGCTTTAAGAAGCTCTGGTAAGCAAATTAGAGGAGGGAAGTCGTATATAGTTGAAGACGGAGATGTCTTACTTATCAAAGCTGCCGATGGAAAAGCCCGTTAGTAAAATTACTTTCATGTATATAGTTTCAATCATATCATAGAATTCTTCTTGTAGATAAGAATAAAATTTGGGTAAAATCACACGACCCCAAATTTGTCGGTTTGATGTAATTTTTCTCATCTGTTCGATAACAAACGGTTGATAGATTCTTAATAATTACTGAAGGGTAAAGTTTGGAGAATTTATTGGTATAATACTTAGTTGAACTTGATTACATTTATACATAGCAATATCTATAGTTGAAAAAATTATTTAAAACCTTATCAAGATATTAACAAATTTGTATTCAGTCGAATTATAATAGCTGAATACCCCTTTCCAGTTTCATGTTACGGACGATTAGCAGACTAGAACCAATAAAACCCAAAAGAGCAATGTTGCTGAGCATCTACAGGTATTTCTTTGTAAAGCCAGAGACGTCAGTTAGAATGTATTCTACCAACAACACTGCTATGGCACCCGAATCAGTCGAAAAGTTCCATCCTAGATTAAGGGCAATTTTCCAACAGTTGGACTCGGTTGTTCCTCGTTTTGTTATGAAGAGAGGCGAAATACAAATTTTGAACCAACCTAATGAATTCTATGAAATGCTCAAGTCGAAAATTAGTACGTCGAAATCCAGAATATTTTTGAGTTCCTTATATATTGGAAAAAAACAGCAAGAGCTCGTGGATTGCATTGATGCTGCATTGACCCACAATGAAGAGTTGAAAGTCTACATATTGACTGATGCCTTAAGAGGGACAAGAGAAGCTCCAGAAAACATATGTTCTGCCACTATATTAGTTCCTTTAGTGAACAAACATGGTAAGCATAGAGTTGACATAAGAATGTACCACACACCTCATTTAAGTGGATTAACCAGAAGCGTTGCACCAAAAAGAATTAATGAAGGCTGGGGTTTACAACATATGAAATTGTATGGGTTTGATAACGAAATTATGTTGAGTGGAGCCAATTTATCAGAAGATTATTTTACTGATAGGCAAGACAGATATTACCTCTTCAAGAGTAAAGCTTTGACTGATTATTACTTTGATATTCACAACGCCGTTGCTTCGTTATCTTATCAAGTTCTTACTTCAGTGAAGCAAAAGCAGGGATTCAGATTAAGTTGGCCAACATCCAATAAATCTTGTGAACCACACATCAATTTGCATAGATTTATTAGTGATTCTTCTTTCTTGATTGAACCTCTCTTAAAACAGCATAAGTTATCTTCTTTTGAAGAATACGAAGAAGTTAACGATTTTGATACTATTATATACCCTGTATCACAATTCACTCCATTATTACAACCAAATAATGACACTTCAACTGAAAAGCCAGCACTTTTAAGACTATTATCCTATCTTGATTCTCCAAAAATTAAATGGTGGTTCACAGCCGGTTACTTCAATATGCTCCCCGAGATTAAAGAACGTTTGATCAATGGTAAGGCGAAAGGAATCGTGATTACTGCATCTCCACAAGCTAACTCTTTTTATAAGTCGGCTGGTGTTTCATATTATTTACCGGAAGCCTATTTATTATTTGCAAAAAAGTTCTTAGAAGACGTTGTTAACCGGGGAAAGGAATCTTTGATTAGTTTATATGAATGGAGGAACGGTGTTGTAAATACTCCTGGTGGATGGTCTTATCATGCAAAGGGTATTTGGATAACTGTTCCTGAACAAAACGAGCCATCTATTACTATTATAGGTTCATCCAATTACACCAAGAGAGCATATCTGTTAGATTTGGAAAGTAATGCGATAATCATTACAAAGGATACTGAATTACAACACCAAATGAAGAGTGAAATTGACAATCTCATGCAAAATGTTGAAAAGCTTGAATTAAGTGATTTCCAACCAAAAAAAGTCGCCCAGCCAGCTACTACCAGTCATGATGGCGAAGTTATTGAACAAGAACCTGTTTACGCTATTGACGAAGATAGAAAAATTAGCTATGGTGTTCATTTAGCAGTGAAACTTTTGGGTGGAAAATTATAGTCTATATATTATATCCTAAATATGTCATGTTTTCACATAGCCTAATATTAGTGAAGGCTGTGGTTTGCAATATAAATAGTCTTTTTGAAGTTGCAAAAATGTAAGAAGTAATACATATATAATCAAATTTACCCTGGAGTCATAATTTACTGGGATTTTGAACCAGTCATCATTATTCATTGATATTTTTGCTAAGAAAAGAAATGCAGTCGAAACCCATTCAAATCTCATAAACGAGTTATGAATACCCGACACTGATTCTGTAGACCAATTTATAGTTAGCTGCGGCACTAGATGAGCTGCTGATGTAAATTTACTTACAAACCAGATATAATCTATGATATCTAGAAAAAATAACTGCTTTTTTCCAAAGTGTACGTTGTATAGGAGCCAGAAAACAATCACCAATTTCAAAGTTAGGAAACTTATACAAACAGAGCTGATTCCCTGGTACTTGTTCATTGTATGTCTATACACCACAAACAGTTGCATAAGTATACCACTCACTATAACACAGCCTATTGTGTCCAGCACAAGGACAAAATTTGAAACAAATATCTCAGGATGGAACGGAAATCTATCGACATACTCGTCTATTACCTGTGAGTTAATCAAATAGTAGCTAGTTGAAATCAAAGATGTCACATATGACACCCATTTTAGCACGATAAAATCGCTTGAAAGGCCATATACCGATTTCTTATGCTTAGTGTATCGTAATTGCTGGATGTAATTTGCTAGACCAAATCCTGAAGAAATAAACATCAATAATTCACTGATATCCATACCGTTATTACTCAGTTGTTCATTTATTAACAATTCTAATCATGATATTTCATCATTAAAGCCTCCTATTCAATCTAGCTATTTCTATGGAAGCTTGAAAAATGAGGTCGTCCCTACACCAATATCAGAAACGGTTTTTTTGATAATTGTACGATAATAAAGAATACGATAAATACAGTGATCTATGTCAGTATGCTGGGATTGGAAGTAGAAGGATATTGGGATATCGTGATAACGTCGCTACAAGATATATGTAATGCCAATGAATCTATTTCGTTTGATGATATATATAAGAAATATCTAAGTGAAAACCTCGATGTAATTCCAGACGAAGAATTGGAGAAATTGACTGAGGAAGTAAAGGACCATGCGTTGAATATTGGCACAGCGAAACGATTGATAGAGACATCAGAAAAGAAGCTACACGCGCTTATTAACCATTTACAAAAGAATGCCAAAATTGCGGCAAACTCGCCTGCGAGGTCGTCTTCGTTTACCCAAGGTAGCAAGCTGAACAAATCTGGCACGTCCAAAAACAACAAGAAAATGGGTAGACTGTTTTTCAACTCGAAATTCAATCCCCTGGATCCTATAGTAATAGGATCAGAAGTTGCATTCAAGCTAAAAAATAGACATTTCGAGGAATGGATTCAATGTGAAGTCACCAAGATTCTTGGAGATGGAACAAAATTCGAGATCAGAGATCCGGAACCTGACGAAAATAACAACCCAGGACAGACTTTCAAGGCAAATTACAAGGAGATTTTACTTATACCCAAAATGGGAGAGTCTCTAACTGCATATCCCTATGGGTCTAAGGTGTTGGCCAGATATCCAGAGACCACTACGTTTTATCCCGCCATTGTGTCAGGAAACAAAAAAGATGGTAATGTTAAATTGAAGTTTGACGGAGAGGATGAAGTAAATAAGGAAACAGAAGTAGAAAGAAGACTCGTGTTACCATTCCCAGATAGGAGCAACATTTAGTTATCATTTGTATAGTAGTAATAATATAATATAGTCGTGCGCGGAGAATAATCGAGATTTTCAAATCGACATGAATTTGTTCGTTTAATAATAAGCTAGTATCTTTGATAAGTTAAAAATAGGTTTTAAGATGGAAGATATGGACATTGATGATTATTCAAGAGTATGTTTACGTTTTTAATGCTATAAATAGGTGATTTTGTGAATTTAAAAGTTGTGGTCAATAAAAGATGTGCGATGAAAAATTCGTAAAAATCTTGAAATGGCCGATTTATCGGAGAATTAATCGACTGGATGGTACTGATATGGTTCGAGTGGGGTGTAGTGGTATGAGTACCGCCATAATGGGATTAATATGCTGCATTTTTAATTTCATAAGGGCCTCGTAGTTTTTATTATCTATTTTATTCGGTTCATGATGCTAATATTATTACTAGGATCGTTCTCGCTCTCCAGTGAGAGAAAGATCTCGTTCTCCTTCCCAAAGGAAGGAGTCGTATAGAGACTATTCATCAAAGGATTATTCTTCAAAGGACTATTCCAGAAGAGACTATGGTTACTCTCGTGGAAGAAGTGAATCAGAGAGAGGAGACAGAGCCGAAAGAGGAGGCAGAGGAGGTAGAGGCAGAGGAGGCAGAGGAGGTAGAGGTAGAGGAGGTAGAGGTGGCAGAGGAGGCTACGGTGAAGAAGGAAGAGACTTTGGATCAAGAAGAGGTGGATATGGAAGTAGAGATTACGGTTCAAGAAGAGGAGGTTACTCCAGTGACAGATTTTCCAGTGGTGGTTCAGATGAATACAGATTAAAGACTGAAAGAAACTATGACAACTCTATTTTTATTGGTAATATTCCGTTTGATTGCACAGCCAAGGATGTTGAACGTATTTTTGATGGTTACGATATTGTTAGGGCTGATATTGTCACTAACAGAGGACAATCTAGAGGAATGGCTACTGTGGAATTTTCTACCAAAGATGAAGTCAAAAAGGCAATCAATGATTTTGACCATTATGAATACAGGTCTAGAGAAATATTCGTAAGACAAGATTATCCACCTCCTAGCGACAAGAAGAGAGAAGTTCATTCTAAAAGTAACGACAGGTATGAATCTGGCGAAGACAGATATGAAAAGAGAACGCCAAGGGAAAGACAACCACCAGCTGCACCTCAACCAGGCACTGAAATATTTGTAGGTAATTTACCATTCTCTATTAACTGGCAAGCCTTAAAAGACTTAATGCGTAAAGCTGGTGAAGTTTCTAGAGCTGATGTCAGGTTAGATAACTGGGGAAAATCAAGGGGTTTTGGTACCGTTGTTTTCAATACTCCAGAAGAAGCAGAAGAAGCAATAAGTATGTTCCAAGGTTACGAAATCGAAGGAAGAAAGCTTGATACTCGTCCCGGCCGTGTCTACAACCAAGAACCACCAAAAGAAAAGGAATCAAGAAAACCTCGTAACGATCTACCAAAGAACTCTGAATTTACTGAAAACGTTGTCGGCGATGGTGAAAGATCTAATACTATTTATGCCTGTAACCTTCCATTTATCACAGTAGTTGAAGATTTATACGAGCTTTTTGAAACTATAGGTAAGGTTAACAAGGCCGAAATCCAATACACCCAACAAGGTAAACCATCTGGTAATGCAGTGGTTGAATTTGAATTGGATGAACTGGCTGACCTGGCTATTGAAAACTTGAATAACTACAACTATGGTGGAAGAGATTTGAACATTTCTTATGCCAGAAAGGAATTTGAAACCTCGGAAGAACATGTTCCAGAACAAGAAATTCAAATGGAGGATTCTACTATGGAACCGCAACAAAGCGATGAACAACCACAAGAAATAACTCCTGAATTATCTACGGTTCAACCAGAACCAGAGGCTCCACAGGAACCACAAGAAGCGCAAGAGGTTATGCAAGAGTAGAGATTTGTATAAACTATTATATTGTATAGTAATAAAATATAATTGGCATGACGATTCTCCTTATTGTATGTATTTTTTATAAAATAAATATAACTAATTGTATTATTATTAATGTTAGTGTTAGTAAGGCTTTATAACTTAAACCCTTTAAGCCATGTCAGGTTATATACAGGAGGTAAATGTTTAATCTCCTTTTTAATTAACTACTATCCTCAACTGTTTTAAAGTAAAAGATATACTATACAACTCAATGTCAGAAACAGTTGAAGCAATTAGCAACAATCTGGAATTCTACTCAAAAACAGTAGGGAAAGTAAAAAGGCACCATATCCTATTGGTGCTAGTAATATTGAGCCTAGTGCTAATTTTTCATTTTAGACACAAACTTGCAGAAGTCCACGATAGATACAGAATGAGACGCAGATTGAGATATGCCATAGGGAGTTTCGAAGAAGACTTAGAAGATGGGCTCAATAGCTCTAACTTTGACATCGAAAGCAATATTTCTAGTAATGATCAAAGGCATGGGTTGCTGGAGGATGCAAAAAACGTTATACGGAGTATAATGGAGCTGGAAAACATAAGTTTTGACGAAGCCAGACTCAAGTACACTCAGACTAGACTAAATGACCATAATATTGGTGATGACGGTGTTCCAAGGGACCCTAAACTTGTTACTTTTAGGTGAATTTCAAATGCCGATTATACCCCATGAGTCACGTGCTAAAATTTTATCAATTGTTTTTGTTTACTTTCCTAACTTGACATATTTCAAGGCTAAGGTTTATAAGATTTATGTATACCATTGAAAGTTAAATATAACAAAATAAATATACGGAATTAAGGATCTCAATCTGTAATGGACTATTATCAAAGATATGCTTCAGGGGAGCATGATAAAGAGTTTTTTAAAGAAAAAAGATCAAATGAAAATAGAATGAAACACCAGAAATTAGATTTGTTTGATATACCACCATTAGCTGGGAAATTTGGCAAATTTTCTCCTAAAGAGGAAAACTATTTGACAGTTGAAGAATGGAGGAGTATATTTGCGAATGGAGCAGTGTTTACTGGATATGATGAAAATTTATTCGGCCATATTATCATGGTAGTGTATGAAGATTCATACTCTAAAAAAATTAGCGTTAAGTCATTGACTCGTTTTGGGTACACAAGTTATAAGAATCTAATCTTAGACGAGAAGTCAAGGTTTTGGCCAAGTTGTGAAAATTTATCTGACGAGTATAAACATTCTAATGTGCGAAGGGCATTGGCTATTACCAATCTTAAGAATTACAATGCATTATCAAATAATCCAGGAACTCTAAATATCACAAAGCATTGGGACGAAACTGTTGCTGGTGAATTAGCCAACAGAATGAGATTAATTTCTGAAGTTCCACCTTCTGAATTAGGTGATAGCATATTGAAAATGGGACTTCTTCAACCGCATTACGCTAGAACCGTTCTCGTAGATGTTGTATATCAAAACCCAACTAGTAATATTCAAAGTAATGTGATGTCGGATAATGATAAAATAGTATTTCAATTGGGTAAACAAATTGAGCATTTATTTGATCCACTTCTAGAATACTGTCCCCAAGAAATGGAGACTTTTTATATTCCGCCTGATATAAATGATTACACCATACCACTATTAGTAAATTCTGCAACTATTAACAATATTTTAGATGAGCTTATTGAAGTTCAGAAGAATTTCATGTTGGGATTGGTTAGTTTATTGCAAGATTTTATTATCCCATTAAGAATTCATGTGTTAAAACTTGGGTCAACAGATGGAATATCAAAGATCAATCAAGTATTTCCACCAACAATTGATGAAATAACTAGAATTAACTGTATTTTACATGGATTTTTGGCTAAAGCATCAAACTTTGGATATATCGAAGTATTCAAAGTAATGGGGATGATGATGCCTTATTTTTACAAAGCATTCATTAGACATGAAGCTAACCTTAAAGGCTTTACTCAACGATTAACCAAATTTTTTGCTAGAAATAAGAAGAAGGTACTTTCTAGCAAAGTTGTTAATAAATCGTCATATACTGCGAAAGAAGTAGATTCAATTGTATCAGGGTCGTTATTTGAATTACCAAGATTAAAACTAATTCTAGAAAGATTGTATAAGACTATAGAAGGGGAAAAGGTTAAGCTAAGAAACTTTGAAGAAATGGACGACCAAGAAGAAGACACGATTGAGGCTAATTTTATTTCTGCCATGAACGTTATAGAAGCTTTTGGTGGTGATGGAAATAATGAAGATAGGAACGTTGATCTCAGCGAAAGAATTTTCACCCCGACAGGAAAGATCATGACTGAAATAGCTTCAAAATGGCCAGCAGAATTACAATATGGATGGCTAAACCGTAAAGTGGTGGGTATATTTGAATTAAAAAATATAATATCTGACAGCTCAAATGTAAAATCAGAAGTTCTTATTATATTTTCTGATCATTTGATGTTCTTAACTGTATATAATACTAATGATCCGTCTGATGAAAATAATGCTAAGTGGAACGAATCAAATACATCATTATCAATATCCGACATTTTAATGCACTCACTTGTTAACGAAAAACCTTTACCAAAGCTTTCGCTGTTGCCATACATGGAAGTGAATTCCTGGTGCGATATAAACGAAGTAATTGTTACTTGTTATTCAGCACCACACAGTTCATTGCATGAAAAAGAATTTTTGAGATTTATTAGTTCCCTGCCTTCAGGTTTTAAAAACCCAAAATCTTCATCAGTTATTTCAGTAAAAAATTTTGAAGTAATCGATAGCAAAAACAGTTATTTAGAGTCGGGCAAAATTGTCGAATTGATTAACAAATCAAGAATTTTAAGAAAGAGCCAACCATTTCATTTGTTTAAGTATATTGATGAAGGATTGGAGATATACTCAACAGCTCAAACTATATCACACTATGAAGATGAAATATCAAAATCGCCAATAGCTCTATTCTTGAATTTTTCATTAGAAAATCCTGAAAGTTATTTTAGTGTTTATCCGAATTTACTAACGATTATTATAATAACAGTTTTGAATGATTTCCAGTTCGAAATAGAAGTATACAATAAATTGAAGGAATCAAAAATCAGGGAGGTTGTTTTATATAATAATTTGTTATCCTTTTTAGAGGAAATAATATCTACATCATTTTCAGCCGTTTCTACTACTACCAATTCTATATCTGATAAGTTGATAGATTCATATGAATATAGGATCGAGGACTATTTGAACACAATATTACCAGGTGTAGTAAGTCATTCACCATTAGTATCGGAAGGAAAGACTCTCCCACAAATTGACATCGGTGCAGAAGATAGTATTAAAAATAACTCGAATAACTCTAAACCAGCAACAAAGTCCCACGAAGAGAGAGCGTCAAATACTAATATCAATAATACTATTACGAAGAAGAAAATGCCAAAAAAGAAAAAAGAATCTTTTATCAAACGAATTTTCAGACCTTTTAGAAAATCATCAAAACGACATGTAATATTTGAAGATAATGAAAGCATTAAAACAGTAAACTATTCTAATAAAGGGGAAGAACGAGAATTTGTTCACCTATACAGCCCCGTTCCTAAATTACTAAAAGAATCCGATAATAAATTAGTCGCCAGTATTAATAACAATATGAACAAAACAGTCACCACCAGTGACAAAGTCGGTGATGGCCAAAATGATCATGAAATACATAATACTCTGGAGATATTAGATTATCCTGACCAAAAGGATCTTAAAAATGATGAAATATTACACAATTCAGGGAATAAGGCATTGATCCCTCTTGATGTAAATGATACATCTATTCCTTACTCGAACCAGACGTCACAGTCTTTAGATGTTAATTCACATTTTCTATTTCCTGAAAAGCCAGAAGGAAGGAATACGAGTAAAGTTACCGACAATTCTTCTTATAGTAGAAATTTATCGAACAGAAATGAGGCTGTCGATGAAGATATTGGAGACTTAACCAGAAAAGTTTCCACTGAAGACTTTAATAATATTAAAGAAGTTAGAGGAGATAATGATAAAATTTCTGTTCATTCATATAACATTAGTAGTTTATCATACGAATTATTTTACCGAGATGGCGAAACAAATTGGATATCATTAGCCAGGGATAATTCATTCTTATTACATGAAGAGGTACAAGCATTGAAAGAAGATGCTAATATGGATACAGAAGATGTAATATATGTAAATGAAAATGACAGTGTACACATGAAGAATCTCTTTAATAATTTAGATGGAAGTGCTTCTCTAGAGAATTTTTTCACACCATACCTGGATCCTATAGAACAATTTGTGAATCAAAACACACTTTCTTTTGACTCTCTACCAGCTCCAAACCAGTTAAAAACAGATTTATCATTACAATCACTAAGTTCATCACAAATAATTAATGAATTCAGCAATGCTATTAATTTTGATACCTCTATGGATGAAGAGTTAAATAATAGATTTTCAATATATTCCAGTGAAGCAAGTATATCAAATCACATCAATGTGAAATCAGCTTCATATATTACTGTTAATACTAACAGTTCAGAAGATGAATTTTTTTCTCCAGACGAATATGATCAGATATCTAGGTTTACACAGAGACTTCCTTCAACTAACTCTTTTTCTAGCGAGGCAACAATCATAAATGAGAAATTGGGAGATAATGTATCTGAACCGAAAACAAAAGCAGTTTTAAAGGATAGCAATAAATCAAACAGAAACTCTTTAACGAGTGAAAACATTTATCTTTCAGATATCATCAACACGTCAAATTTGACTACAAACGCATAAGTACCTTAAAGTATGTAATACTTCATAATATTAATATATAGATATAGGTAAATGATTTTAAGAAAATGAACTTAGTAGAATTAAGCAGAAGCCTTTAAAATTTCGGACAATGCTTGACAAATAGCATCACCAACTTCAGTAGTGCTGTTTGAACCACCCAAATCAGCAGTTCTTATATTGGCATCCAAAACTTGACCAACGGCCTTTTCTAAAGCTTCAGCTTCCTTGAGAGAATCTAAAGACAATCTCAACATCATAGCCACAGATAAAATAGTAGCAATAGGATTTACCTTATTCTTTGGTAAATCTGGAGCAGAGCCATGACATGGTTCGTATAAACCAAAAGCCTTGTTAGTATCTGGTAAAGACGCTAAAGATGCAGAAGGTAAAAGACCCAATGAACCAGGGATAACAGAAGCTTCATCGGAAATAATATCACCAAACATATTAGAGGTAATAACTATACCATTAAGCTTAGTTGGAGATTGAACCAAGATCATAGCAGCTGAGTCAATCAATTGATGATGTAAAGTCAATTGTGGAAATTCTTCACTGATGACTTTTTCAACAGTACGTCTCCATAATCTTGATGATGCCAAAACGTTAGCCTTATCCAATGACCAGATTGGTAAAGGTGGGTTATGTTGTAAGGCCATGAAAGCAGCCATTCTAGTAATTCTTGTAACTTCAGAAACAGAATACTTTTCAGTATCCCAAGCAGTTTCCTTATCTTCAGATTCAGCTTGTTCTTGTCTTTCACCGAAGTAGATACCACCGACTAATTCACGGACCACGGTAAAGTTAGTTCCCTTGACAATTTCCAGCTTTAATGGTGATAAATTTAATAAAGAGTCAGAAACGAAATTACATGGTCTTAAATTGGCATATAAGTTTAATTCTTTTCTTATTTTTAATAAACCTTGTTCTGGTCTGACAGCACCAGTACCCCATTTTGGACCACCAACAGCACCTAATAAAACAGCATCAGATTCCTTAGCAGATTCTAAAGTGGCATCTGGTAAAGAGGTACCAGTAGCATCGATTGCAGCACCACCAATTAAATGTTCATGTAAATCGAACTTAATGTTTTGGTATGGGGTATTTTCTTCAATAGTTTTTAATACTTTAACTGCTTCAGCGCAGATTTCAGTACCAACATGATCACCTGGTACAATGGTAATTTTCTTAGTAGTGACAGACATATTTAATTTCTTTTATCAATAAATTTCAAAAGTAGTTAAAGATTTTTCGAATTATTTAAATAATGGAAAGTTGGTACACTGAAAAATCAGTCATTCCGGAAACGGGCCGCTTTTCCAGCGGTCGGATTTTTTTATCAATTACATGGAACTTATGATTCACATAAACATTAGACTAAATACAACTAAATAATAAGAATAATATAATGGGTCGACAATACTGGTAATTTTAACTAATGTCCACTCCATTCGATGGAATCCAAGTCTATTCCATCTTGGACCATTTCCCACAATGGTGACATTTGTCTTAAGAAAGTGACTCTTTCGTTAATAGCTTTAATAACGTAATCTATTTCCTCTTCTGTAGTAAATCTACCAATACCAAATCTGATAGATGAATGAGCTAATGCATCATCAGCACCCAAAGCATGTAAAACATAAGATGGTTCCAATGAGGCAGAAGTACAAGCAGAACCAGATGATAACGCAATATCTTTTAATGCCATTAATAATGATTCACCTTCAATGTAAGCGAAAGAAATGTTAACACAACCGGGGTATTGGGAGTTTGGATCACTCGAACATCCGTTAAGTTGAGTAGATGGAATAGATAATAAACCATCCTTTAATTTTTCAGAAAGTTTGCTGATGTGCTGAGTATCGAAGGAAGATTCTTGTTGCATAAGTCTAGCAGCTTCACCAAAACCACAAACCAATGGTGGAGCTAAAGTACCCGATCTTAAACCTCTTTCTTGACCACCACCAGTAATGATAGGGTCTAATCTGACTCTTGGACGTCTTCTAACGAAACATGCACCAATACCCTTTGGACCGTAAATCTTGTGAGAAGAAATGGATAATAAATCAATGTTCATTTCATTAACATCAATCTTGATCTTACCGTAGGCTTGAGCGGCATCAGTGTGGAAAAAAATCTTGTTTTCTCTACAAATCTTACCGATTTCCTTTAATGGTTGAATAACTCCGATTTCATTGTTAACTGCCATAACTGACACAATAGCAGTATCTTTACGAATAGCATTACGTAAATCATCTAAACTGATTAAACCTTCTTCATTAACTGGCAAGTAGGTGACATCGAAACCTTCATCTTGCATATGTCTAGCAGAATCCAAAATACATTTATGCTCAGTTTGGGTAGTAATAATATGCTTTTTAGTTTTCTTGTAGAAACGAGGAACACCTTTAATGGCCATATTGTTACTTTCAGTAGCACCAGAGGTAAAGATAATTTCCTTAGAATCAGCACCAATTACATCAGCAATTTGCTTACGGGCTTTTTCTACTTCCTTTTCTGTTTCCCAACCATATGCATGGGTAGAAGAGTGTGGGTTACCATACAACCCGGTGTAAAATTCCAACATTTTATCAAGGACTCTGGGATCAGTTGGGGAAGTTGCTTGAACATCCAAATAAATAGGCTTGGTACCAAACTTACTGTCAAGTTTAGTTGCATTTTTCAAGGAAAGACCAGATCCTTCTGGTGGAGCGGTTATATCAATAGTAGATGACCCTCCACTGCTAGTGGCAAGATATGATACTCTACTACTGGAAAGTTGACGGACGGTCTTATTTATTCCAACTAACGTACGACCATTTCTGGAAACTAATCGTTTAAATTGTCCTACTATCATTTTGTATTGGGCAATCTTATTAACGAAACGATTACTCTCTAGCGGATTTAAGTCGATTTACGAAATTTATGTTTCCTGAAATTAATTAATCATCACATTTTTGTGTAATATAGTTATATACATGAAAATCGGAATCACCGATCCGAAATCCGAAATCCTCTACTTCTAATCTGATCTAACAATAATGATAATTCTATATTCATTTCTATAATGACATGGCATGTAAGTAATAGATTCATGAGACATAATCCTCATTATATATGGTGTGATTCAAGTTAAATTAAATAACACCTATGAATTTATATTGGTCGTTTGAGTTTTCGAAGCGAAATATCGGTATAATATCATTAAAACTAGTCCTGGAGATAGGCTGAGAGATTGGTATGTACTAATTCATAACAACCTAGGAAAATAGCACCCCCAGCACTAATCCAGCATGTTCTTGGACCGATTCCATTTAAAAATACCTTGTAACCTTCCTCTTTAACCATCGTACTAATCAATTTCAGCACAGTGACTCGTTCCTTACTAAGCATTATTCTAGTCTTTATAACATCCAAAGGCGTAGTTATAGCGGCTGCGATCCCCCCGGCAAATGAACCACAGATTGCACCTCTTAATAACGAAAGGTTATTTGCTTCATTAAATTTCGATTTTAACCATTCATACAACGGGAATTGAATCATCGTAAATGGAATTTCTCTTATAATTGTGGTGTTCCACCCCCTATATAACCCTTTCAATATTCCTTCTCCCGACTTATTTTGAATCAAATAGAGGAAATTTGACAACGATGTAGATTTTGATCCAACACCGATAACTCCAGTTTGTGTTCTCTGTTTAATGACTTCTGCTGGAACTCTAACTAAACATGCTGCTATTTCACCACACGATGCAGAAAGCATATGACTGTATACTGGTGACATTTTTGATTTGGTTTGTGCTTTCATAGTATCGTAAGTTACAAAAAACAAGGATGCCGAAGGTGCAGATGCTACTACGCATGAACCTAAACCTCTATATATACCTTTATATCCACCATTTACAAAAAATCCCCCTTTGGCTTGTAAACGAGTCTTTAAAGTATCTATTGGAAAGAATACTATATCTGTTGAAGTTCCGGCGCAACCACCGCTCTGATGTGGTTAATAAAATGAAGTCATAATAATATTCTTAAAGTTGTACATACGATTAATGATATCAAGAAACTTTGGTTATCCATAACTCTAAATACTTGCAATGGGTCTATTCTATATATTTACTATCAGCTTTACATACGTTGAAAAGCCCATCTCGGAGATCTATCTCGATAATGTGCAGGACCATAATGAGTCTTAAGTCTTTGACACAGTGACTTTTGACTCAATTCTATCGAGGACTCACAATGAACTTATTTTTGCCCACCTTCTTTCTTTTGGCATATTTGAGAACAATTATTTCAGCTTTTTTACCAGGTGGTATAAACTTTTCTATGAATGGTGAAAAATCATCAAAATCCCACTCTTTGACTATTTGGAATAGTTCTTTAATTGTAGAATGAATATCAGAATTATTTAAAGTTGTAGGGTTCAAATATTGTATTCTACCAGCTATAGGTCTACAAAAGTAACCTCTCAATTGAGTGATGTCAATGGATATATTGTAAAATGCAGGGAATGACGATTTCCATTTCAAAAGGAATTCTTTATCAGGAATGACGTTTAATCTAGTATCATGTAATGCTTGGAGACCAAACCATTTAGAAATATCTAAGTTTTTCAATCTGAACCGAGTATTATCCTTATCAGACTCTCCAAATTTATTCAATATAGTTGTTGCAATGCTTCTGGTATAACTCTCATTTTCATTTTGCATCAACTTTATCATTTCTTTCAAATCAATATTGAAAGCATCTTCATTTTTATAATCTACTTTTTGGGCAATCAAAATTGTTATTAGCGTCTTTAGAGCCTCAGTAACGTATTCCCTTGATAGAATAACGGCCCTACCGTATATTTCACTACCACAGAGATTATACCATTCTTGGATGAACTCTTTTGATGAGATTGGGGAGTTTTCACATAATTCTGCAACAGTTTCACTGACATCAAAACTTTCAATTGATTCCTCCGATCCATCATAAACTGGTAGCTTATTAATCTTGATATACCCCTTGGTAATTGTAGGCTCATATTCAGAAGATAAACTGGCGAATCCTACTAACTTATCAGATAAATTATTATCTTTCACCTCCATTGATTTTTGAAATTTATTAATACCCATGTCATTTAACAATAATACGGAATTTGAATGATTCATTTGTCTTAATTTCCAGGTTTTATTTTCTGTGCATAGTACAAGATGATTATGGTCATCATTCGATGCTTTTATCGTGAGTTCTTCAGATACGGGATCATTTATATAATCTAGCAATTCTGGAGTAAGTTGTAATAATTTATAGCTGTACTTCGAAGACCCGCTAATTTGCTGATAAGCAGAATAAGAGATAGGAGACATTAATGTGTTAGTTATAGCAGAATGACAGTTTATATTCGGAGAAATCAAAAAAAATTGATACGCGTGTAGCAATGATACTGGGAAGTAAAATGAAAAGAGGTCAATTCTTAAATAATTAATGAGAAAATTTATAATAAATGGGAGAAAAAGAGTCCCAATAAACAGCAAAAGTGCGATAAAATAATTCTATTTTTTCAAATTTTCTTTTATCTCTCCCGTTTTCCAGACAGCGAAAACTCTAAAAAATTGAAACTTCATTATTCGATTCATCAATTATTGAACAGCACACGATTAATTTGAATAGTAATACATTTGACATAATTAAGTAATAAAATTGAATCATAGTGACATTTATTTAAATGTTGTTTCTAATAAGTAAGAAGGAAAATTAAATAGTAAATGAAATGCAATAATTAGTTTTGTTCATCTATAAAAGTATCAATGTCAATTTCGCTCAACTTGACATTACCTGCTAAACTGACCTTTCTTTTATGCTCATCAGCGTATTGTAACTTTGCTAATTTTGCTTGAGGACCCCATCCACTAACAGGGACGTTCAATTTGAATGGCATTAACCAGTAGGTAATTGTCTTGAAGTTTTCTCCTAAACTGACGATTTCGTGAATTAAATCTTCAATACAGATAAAACCAAGGTCATCGCCAAATTTTTCTTCAACAACAGCATTGTTATCCAACTTCACGGTCTTTGGTTGTTTAGTTTCTTCATCTATCTCGCTAATGCATGCTCTCTTTTGGAAAAGATTACGGATGGAGCTTAAAGATGGCTTACCAGCAACGATGTATGGAGAGATTAATTTTAACAATGGCATAACGGCATTAGTGAGCTTGACAAACACCCCGGTGTTTGGCTTGTTTAAACGTAATAATTGCAAGACTTTACGAGCCTTGGATGGGATCTTTAAACCTTTGGTGTGATCTGGGACTCTGATGATGAATAATAATCTTGGCTCATCGACCTCGTCTGTTTCAGCAGATATTTGTTTCTTTTGGGCTTCGTGTTTGGTGATGTGTTGGATTCTCTTACTTTCCAATTCATTAGACTTGTAGTTTGATACCAATGTTTCTGCTCTTACGAACTTCTTTGCACGTTGTTGGTTCTTCTTCTTTTGTTCTAATTGTCTTTGTTTTGCTTGTTCTTGTTTCTCTAATCTCTTTCTGTCATTATTTTTTCTCTTACGTAAAAGGATCTCTGGGTTAGAGTTTAAAACGGCCATCTTGTAGTGCTTGTATTGCCTCTATGTTCCCGATGATATATCTGTGATATCTAAATAATGAAAAAACAAGATGAGCTCTTTTTGAGATGAAAAAAAAATCCTAAGCCGCACAAATCATGCTTACATAATCATTAATTACAATCCTCTCTACTATAATGGTGAGGGACAGTTTTTACCGTATTATAGGAGACTCTTGAATAGTTGTGTATTATACGTAGATACTGAAAACACTAAACGAGAGGGTTGTGTATGTTATATTATGTTATATTATGTTCTAGTAGTTTAAAGCACACTCATTAGTGCCATAATGTCTGAAGTCGAGAAGATGGTTTTTCATATTGTTGCATGAAAAATACATTTAGTTTAGCTGTTGTGAGCTATACATAGAAATACTAGATAAATCTGATCCACCAACGAAGCCCAGAAGTTCAGATATATTCATTCATATACGTACTTTGGTACTAATGTATCTTCATTTTAAGCGATATATAGCCGAATTCGACCCAATTGCCGCTAAATATAATGAATAGAAGAGCCATATTACTTTTACGCAAAATTCATAAAAATCATATCTGGAACTAGATTCAATCTGGCATTTCAAGAAGATGTTAACCATAGTGGCTACAATAAATTTCATCTGTGCGATGCCTATTAATGTGTATATCATAGTATCCTAAAGTCACAAGTCGCAAAATTGACTATTCTGCCATTTACAAGTGTCTTTATCTGTATATCTATATAGTCTCTATCTATCATATATACTTTTCACCCATATTACTTCAATTTCACCATTTGGCGTATTTTAGACGAATCCATTGGCTATGACTGTGTCGGAGAGGTTATTTCCAGAGGAGTGTCGCATCCATGCTGCACCTGTGTAAAGAAGTAGTCATTAAGTGTCATTTTCTTACAATAATTTTGACGATATGTGTGTATATAATAATATAAAATCAAGTGTTGCATACAAACACTAGCAATGGTTATTGTATTAACTATCATATGCTCCAAAATATACTACCGCTCTACATATGTTGCTATCTTTTATTGCTGGGATATTTCTACCACAGTCTATTTCCACTTGTCTGGACTTGTTTTCATTATCCTCTTTGTGCCCCCCTAATTACTACTATATCTGTTCCCATTATGAGTCCACCTCATAGGGCTATCTATCGTCTACCCTAGTAAAAGTAGTACTGTGTCCAAAAGTTCACAAAAATGTCGTCTCCAAAATTTTCAATGCCTCACTATAAAATTGTATTAGGGCATTTTTTTTATTTGATCTGTATAATAATTAGGATTATTCTTTACAAATATTTCTTTGAAATCATATTTACAAATTTACAAGGCTATCTGACCAATAGTTCTTTCAGCATTGAAGCATTTTCTTCACATATCTTTTTTTTTCAAGGTTATTTACCCCCCTCAGTTTCATTCCTTGCCGCCAGGTATCGTTGTAGGTCATTCCACTCGAAACCAACAAGATCCTGCCAGCATTGAATATTTTTGAAGCGCTATAGCCCAAAGTTCAACAATTTGCATCAACTCAGAACCTTCCTCGCATATTTCCAGCATAGTTGACGCCTTCAGTTAGCATCACATCTTTATTTTTTCTCAGCCAATTGCATGTCACATCGTCCCTTATAGCTTGTTTGATGGATCAAAAATTAGATACTAACGAATACGTGATTTCAAAGGACTCTCCGGGAAATGAACATTCACTGCATTTGTATCAGAGACTGATGCCATATGTTATGGCCAATACGCATGAAAATCTGTTAGGTTCTCCCATTGGGTTCCAGCAATTCAAGAATCCTAATATCGACTCTACAGACATTTCTGGTCACTCCCAGTTGGAGCAGATCACCCAAAATTATGGCCAATCGATGCCATATTCATTTGACTATCAGCGTCAATATTCGAATCCACTGGTTCCACCGCAAGTAGCTAACCAGGCTATGAACTATCCTGTTCAACCTCTCATACAACAACAACAACAACAGCAGCAACAGCAGCAGCAACAACAACAGCAGCAACAGCAGCAGCAACAACAACAACAACAACAGCAGCAGCAACAACAGCAGCTACATCAACCACAACCACAACCACAACCACAACCACAACCACCAATGCATTTCCAGCACCAATACCCGTCTCAGAATCAAGTGAGAGCTCCTATTCCCACAACCGGGGTAATATTACGCAACACTGCCACAAACGATATACCTATCCCTACAAAGTCGCCAGCCAATATTAGTAGAGCTCGTACTCCAGTCGAAAACGTCTCTCAGGAAACACCAGGCTCGGCAACTTCTAGCAGAAAAAGAGCAAGAAAATCCGATTTGGCTAACCCAGGAGATGAAGGCGACACAGAATTAAAACAATTGGCGTTCAAAGCTTCTTCAAGACCTTTGTCAGAGCTTGCATTGAGCTTGAAATCAGTAGAGAACAATGTATCGCAAAGAGAAGGTAAAGGCAGCGTTAGTGAGGAAACTAAGAAAGAAAGACAACGTCAAGTTTTCGGTATGGTATGGTTACTTGGTTCTTGTGAAGCTTCTCCTACTGCAGTTGTTCCAAGAAATAGAATTTATGCCAGATACGTTCAAATCTGTGCCGAGTACGGCTTACATCCATTATCCCCTGCCAGTTTTGGTAAATTAGTGAGATTACTATTTCCTAATTTGACAACCAGAAGATTAGGTATGAGAGGACAATCAAAGTATCATTATTGTGGTGTTAAGCTTGTTAGTGATCAAAATGTTCAAGAAAATTCCCCATCATCTACAACCTCATCTGTAATTGGAATGAATTCACCTAAATCACCGCATGCACCTCATACTCCTTCTTTCACGGGTAGTCCATATGTTGCTTCTACAGTATCAACACCAACGAGTACTTTGGTACTTAGTGAGCAGCTTCAAGCAAGTTCTTTAAAGTATGTACCTAACATCTTTAATTTAATTGACTACTCATTGAGTAAGGAGAATATGAATTCGCCGATTAATTTACCATCAATATACCCTTTTTTAACACTTGATGTGGATTATGATATAGCTGATACGTTATATTCCTTGTATAAAGTTCATTGCACTACTATCTTTGAACATTTGAGATACATGCAAGTCAGAAAATTGTTTGCATCATTTTCAAGTTTCAATAGTATTTTGACGTCTCCAGTGTTCAAATTGTATATTTCAGACTCCATCTTAGAATGGGTTAGAAAATGTGACAATGTCATGTATAAGTCAATGATTAAAATGCTAAGCAAATTGCATCTTCAAAATATCTCAGACGAGATATTACGACAACTATTACAAATATCCAACCAATATGTTGAACAACTTTCTACATCATTACAAAGTAAAGTTCCAAAGACTTTTATGTTAATGAAACTCAAAGGCGCGAAAGAATTTACGTCACTTCTTTCACGTATCATAAAGGTCATCGAATCAGGAAGATCTGCTCTTAGAATATTAAGTAATCCATCTGAAACACTGTTAATGCTCGAAGATTGGATGAAGTTAAATATCAATGAAATTATTGCAAGAGAAGTTCCTTGTGCTAAGGAAAATATCGATTTATTATCAAAAATTTTTAATAATGAGTTTCTTGATTTATTTTCAAAATTTGCCCGGGGCTCTGAAATTAGTGATAATGCTTCGAACAATAACAAATTAATCGAGCTTGCTTCGTTCATCCTTGAGCTACCATCTAAATTCTCTAAAGCAAATCCCCGTTTATTTCTCTTGGTATCAAGTAATCTTTTGACAACTTGCTTAAGGGAAATCAGTTTAACCGGTGGAAGAGGCTTTGGAAACTGGTGGATCGTAAGATGCTGGTTTGACGAATACTTAAATTGGTGTTTCGAATTAGGAGGATTTTTATATGATGATTTCCAATCAATTGATATCAGCGATCTTGATCTTACTAGAACAGGGTTCCAAAGAATGCGTTCTATTTCTATTGATACGTATACCAGTGACTTATTAATGAGTTTTGAAAGTATTGGAAACCAAAATATATTAGTAAAAGACGAAGAAACATTTTAGGGTACCAGAATATTTATACCCATATTTCATATTAAATACCATATTACATATATTACATAAAACTTATAAATACACAAATTGCATTCATTACTTATATTCTAAGTATAACATATTTAATTGAGCTAATATCTACATTTCCATCTATGGTTAATATTTTAGGTTATGTTCTATTTATAAAATGTGAAAAAGCCAGTCTCACATCACTATATTACAGGTAGATATGGCTTAGAGTGATGAGAGTACCCTAAACATCATTCAATGCAACACATACAGCACCTTTATGATGTCCATTATATTGTCTAACAGTTTCACTATTCGACAAATCCCACAATCTGACATAGTGATCAGAACATGCAGTGACCAAATAGGCACTATCTGCACTAAAGGCACAATCCCAGACCCATCTTTGATGACCCTGAAGTGTAGTTTCAAGTTCGAAGTTATTATCGGTAGACCAGATTCTAGCAGTATGATCTGCTGAACATGTTGCTAAATGTCTCATATCTGTCAGCAATAATACTCTTGTAATATATTTCAGGTGGGATCTAAATTTTGTCACAGGTGTCAAAGAAGTAACATCTCTCTGGTTTTGCATTTTCCAAACATAGCAGTTACCTTTATTGTTACCAGCTACCAACATGGAACCATCACTTGCCACGGATAAAGAATTGATCAGGACGTCATCTTCTGGAATCAAATGATGGGTACATTGATTTTCACCAAGATCCCATATACGTACGTTACCATCCTGATCACAACTGATCAATTCACCTTGATTTGGATGAATGACTACTTCATTAACAGGGCAATTATGCTTGTAGTTTCTTTGAACAGATGGTGATCTCACATCCCATACCTTAACAGTACCATCTTCCAGCGAGGAAACCATCCATCTATTTTCAACTTGAAATTGTAAGGATGTCACATTATTCGTATGACCTTCAAAGGTCATGACAACTGCATTATTATTATTATTAGTATTATTGGAATTGTTCGAATTACTATTAGAGCCAGCAGATGAAGTAGAATTACCAGAATTACCTACTTGTCTAATGTCATAAAGTCTGACATAGAGGTTACCAGCAGCAGCTAAGTATCTTTTATCAGAAGTAATTTCTAATCGGTTAACCTGAGAATCTGTGTGTTGAATTGTTCTAGAACAAACTCCAGTCAATGCATCCCAAAATCTAATGGTATGGTCATAACCAGCTGATGCTAATATGACTGACATACCCTTATCTATAATAGTTAATTTCTGACGTGGATTATAGAATTGGTTTCTACGATTAAATTTGATTAAAAAAGGTTACACAAAAACTATATAGTAATGATGAATATATTAATATTTACATGTATTTGGATAAATTAGTATAATGTCGATGATTATATAATATTGACTATATATTTCAATAATCGTATGAATAATAGATAAATGAACTAAAAAATGCATCTATAAATTTAAGATATAGGTCATAAATTTTCATTATGTGGATGACGAGAGGGAGTTGATTTAATCAAAAGTATTGTTCGATGAGTTGTTTTTGTTCTGGAGTCAAAGAGAGAGGATAATCAACTTTGAAAAGAATTTCTAAATCACCTCTCTTACCAGGTTGTTTGCTGATAGGCATACCTAAGCCCGGATATGTGCTGGTGGTGTTAGGTTGTATTGGTTGGGATCTAGATAATGGGATTCTTCTACCATCAATAGTGTTGACATCCTTAGAGAAGCCACATAACGATTCTTTGAAAGATAATGGAATGGCCATCTTTAAGTCATTACCTTCTCTCTTGTACACTGGGTGTGGTTTTTCTTCTAATACGAATTGTATGGTTTGTCTGGCTTGACATTCTGATTGATAATCACCTTCGTTTGTGAAGTTAATCTTTGTACCTGCTTTCCAACCAGGTTTGACTGAAACTTCGATAACCTTGCTTTCTCTAGTACCATTTATACCTTTTCTATTTAATTTCATCTTCTTGGTAGCACCGTTGTATAATTCTTCTAATGTAACAACTAATGGCATAGTGACTGTGTCAGGTTCAGGACGGGAACGAGTAGAGCCCCCAAATCCACCAGGACCTCCGAATCCACTTGATCCACCAAATCCACTTGATCCACCAAATCCACCGAAGCCACCACGTCCACCAAAGTCATCACCACCCATACCAAATCCACCCATTTGGGAGAATATGTTGAACGCATCGGTTTGGGAAAATCCACCACCAGATGAAAATCCACTAAAGCCACCAGGACCCCCAGCACCTCCAGCACCACCGAATGGATTACCTCCAGCTGGTGCGTTACCTCTAGCAGCTTCTAAACCATAATCGTCGTATACTTGTCTCTTGTCACCATCAGATAAGATGTCAAATGCTTCTGAGATTTCTTTAAACTTTTCAGTATCACCAGTTGGTTTATCTGGATGGTACTTCAACGCAGTCTTTCTGTAAGCTTTTTTGATATCTGTTTCAGAAGCAGAAGGCGAAATGCCTAATAAGTCATAGAGCTTTGTTTCCTTTACCATGATTTTATTTTTGATAATCTGTTAATGACTATTGAAATAACCCTTTAAAATTTACAACAATTAAGAGAAGAACAATTCATCCCAATATATAGCGAGTAATGAGTTTATCACAATCTCGATCAATTTCGAGATCTTTCTAGAATTTTCGATGGCACGTGACATTATTAGAGCTATTTCTGTAGGAGCCCATTTAAGGACTGTGTTGCAAAAAGGGAATGTAAATGATGGGTGGTAAGATGGGGGATCGTGGAGGTGATTGTTGAGGCTAGTAAATACTCGTGAAGGGAGGTTAGAATGCTATTGTTTGATCATAGAAATCAATGATATTTAATGTTAAAATATGCAGAACGATATTAGAAAGCAAAAAACATGGTGTTTAATAAGTATGATATAATGTCGTAATATAAATTAACAAATTAGATTTGTGTTCAATTATGATACTTTGCGTTGGTTAATTGCAGGTTAATTCACTAAGAATGCCAAACGGATTAAGGATACTATTAAATTCTGTATGTTTTACAGTATAAGTTGACATGATCATGATCATTCACGAGAGTATATTCATAAATTCTGATAGTATAGATATTCTATACTAGTTATATGAGAGGGTTAGTTCAAAATGTAAGTGCAACGGTGTAATCCTGTTTTGAATGTACTTCTCTTTCCGGCGTCCTTGAAAGAGGATTCACATTATCCATCAAGAAGTATGATATTTAGAGACTCGCATGTAACCGTACGGGTTCTTTATTGTCTTTTATCTTTTGAAGGGATCTAATATATATATATATATATATTGTCCAAGATAGAGATATTTTGCATCAATAATTGTTTTGTGTCACAATTCAGGATATAAGATTTGTTCTAACCAAACACTTAGAATAAGTAAAGGACAATTATAATGTAGATTTGATTGTTCAGTATATTTATCTGTTAAAGTTTTAATTACTTATTTTCAGTTATCGAGACTTATGTTGAAATATCAAATAGGACCTAATGATTAAAACCAGCTGCTTGTTTTTGTAATTCTACATTCTAACTTCCGGGGTTAATACATGATAATTCAAATAATTTATAAGTATTTCAAAGTTCTTTTTTGACTGATATCACATAATTAAGCAAAATGAGCATAATATTTACTATCATTTAATAGACTATGTATTTTCCCCTATATTTTAAAAAATGACAAACAATTGATCAATATATATTAATATCTCAGTAGGTAAAGTAATTTTTTACTTATACTTTGATAATTAGTCTTGCTTATCAGCAGCAACACGAGCAGCTTTCTTTAATGCTCTAGCACGAATACTCTTGTGCATGTTAGCATTCAAAGTGTTGGCGAACTTTGAAAATACACCAACAGTACTGTGAATACCAAAGTGCATTAATGCATGACCCCAGTATGGAGTGTTTGTAGCATATCTTTCAGTGGCACCGTTACGACGACCAACACCTCTTAAAGTTGACTTGACAAAAGTCTTTGGGTTAGGGATGGTCAAAGAAGTACGTCTAATCTTGGACATAGCAGAAGTAACCAAGTAAGAAATAATTAATTCCACATCAATACCTTTTGGAGAAAGCTCACCAGCTAAAGCACTGGACCAGCCTTGTAAGAAAGCCTTGGAACCAGAGTAGGTGGCCAAATATGGAGTTGGAACTAAACCAGCAAAGGAACCCATAGTTAAGATCAATCCACGGACTTTTTTATTTTCGGCAGCAACAGTTTCAGAAATAACTGGAAGTACAGTTTGAGTGATCTTCAAGGTAGCGGTGTTATTGATGGTAATAATATCTCTCAATTCCTTATCTTCAGTGTCGTTGAATGAAACTGGAATGGCATGAGATTGGCCGACATTGTTAATCAATACAGTAACAGGTAAACCTGAAATAATTTCGGCAAGTTGAGAATAGTTAGATTCGTCATCTGTAGAGACATCAAAGGCAAGAACCTTAGTTTCAACCTTGTATTTGGATTCGATCTCGGTAGCTATCAATTCAAGCTTGGATTGGGTTCTAGAAACCAAAACAATATTCAATCCTTTGGCAGCTAATTGGTAGGCATATTCTTTACCAATACCATCAGATGCACCCGTAATAACAGCCCATTTACCTTGCTTTGCACCGTATTTCTTGAAATTAACAGGTGGTAAGACAAAAAGATTAAGTACTAAAGTGCTGAAGTCTAAAGTGAATAAAGTTAATTTGTAGACACCGACTAATAAGGCACCGTAAAGAAGACCCTGACTAAGTTTACAGTCAGTAATTGATGAAATTAATTGACAAATTGACATTGATGTATGTGTGAATAAAGCAAGCCAGCAAGATATTTTAAATTCAAGTCGCCTGAAAATTTAATCTTACGCATTTGCGGTTATGATAAAATTATGTTATTAAAAGTTCTATAATACAATACCTATATATACAATTAAGGAGAATTAAATAGTAGAAATACAGCTAGATTAAGAAATATCACAAATAAGTAAATTCTTCCAATTTTTCATTGGTAAGTTGAACATGGAGTTTTTCTCTTTCAACTTGTGCTTCCAAATTGTCTACAGCAATTTGAAGGTTTAATCTACTTTTTTGTAATTCAATAAGATTCTTGTCCAATTTTTCTAATTCCACATATCTGGATTCTAATTTCTGTTGGGTTGCAGTATCATTGACATTTAAAATGGTAATCCATGGGTTTTTGAAGACTTTTGCAGGAAATTTTGCCTCTTTATGGATTGAAGGGATAGATGATCTAGTTGAAGAGGATGTATCTCTGACTCTCTTATCGTCATGGTATGATTTTCCATATGTGCTGTGAGAATAACTGCTTCTTCCTCTATAATTGCCTCTGTAACTACTATTATATCCTCTATATGATGCGTCGTATGCACCATTTGAGTCTTCTGGGGAATGTTCTGTATATTCTTCACTTGGTCTTCTTTCAGGTTCTGTTCTCGTTCCTTCATATTCGTCACCTCTGTAATCATCTCTTCCACGATACCCATTGTAGCCACCGCCTCTATTACCATAGTACCCACTATACCCACCATTCAGATATCCTCTTGAATTGTAATAATCGTTTCCTCTTCCTCTATAGTTTCCACGGCCTCTACCTCTGTAATTACCACGATACGACGATGAAGACCCATAATATGCGTCGTCTCCATAATATTGGTCGTAGTGTCTATCTTGTGGTCGGCCATTTCTATTTGCACCAGAAGAATAATTACCAGAGCTCATTTTATTAACTTTACGTATTAGTTACTTATTGTAAACTATATAATCAAATATCCAAAAATTCTGCTTGTAAAGTTACAAAACCTAACATGTAAACATATCAACTTAATCTGTAACATATTTAATCTGTAAAGTTGATATGTTAATCTGCAAAACAAGTTTCTTGGACTAAACTGTAAATACTTAACCTGCAAACGAAGGACTTTAATTTGCAAACCCTGGAAATCATTACTGATCCGTTTTGGGAAATATAATCATATAAACACATTCTAGATTATTTTTTTTAGCAATTTATAAAATTAAAGCAATAAAAATTTTAGAAGGGACATTCAGTAAGACGTGAACAATATACTTGATTATTAAAAGAAAGAATTGTATATTACGTGAAGAATATTTGCGCTATCGTTGTATTGACTATTGTGGCCACGAAAGTGCAGGCAATGTCGAAAAGTTCCAATAATGAAGTTATAGAAGGAAAACATGAACTGAACACCATGTCAGAAATGAAGGAAGTAGTTGGTAGTTATGCCTCAATATTTGAGAGAACATGGAGTGATATCACCGGGAAAGAAGATAAATTGCCATTAACCAAAATATACGATTTGTTGGGCATACTTAAAGGACATACAATGACGCAGAATTATTTAACCAACGACCTGTTTCTTGCAGCAAAAGTTAGTAGATTGATTTTACAACAGGAACAGGAATATAATATGCCTGCCAGAGATATTTTGATTCTGAAAGTAAACATGTTACATTTAGTTAAGCAAATTTCCCAACATACTAAAATAGTAGATCATCCCACCTCACAAATATATGGAAGCTTTAACGATAAGTACAGGTACTACGATGATGATGACCATGATTTGATTATTAGGAAAAGTAGAATATCTAAGTTGAATTTAAATTTAAGCGATCCTGAAGATTCCTCGGATGATCTCATTTCTATAATGGATAACGCTAATTACCGAAAGTCCTCGAGCTCACCAACCAGCTTTCTTGAAAGTGAACCGACAGAATTTATTTCCTCGAACAGAACGAGAGATTTCTCCGGATATCAAGTAAAAGAAAAGAAAATATCCGTAGGAGATGTGTTAGATGAATTAAAAGAATTTCATGAACAATTGCATTATCGATTTGAATCTTTTGAATACCAAATAAATACCTTAAAGCATCAAAATAAGAATGATCTAAAAAACTTGCGGACTATAGCAGCTAATAACGATGAAATTATCACTCGTGTACACTCAATACAAAATGATCTTAATACGTTGAATCAGGAATTCAAGTTACTCAAAGATGATGCCGAAGTTGCCCTTGATAATGAGAAGCATATATTCAAGAATGATAACTACAAACAAAAAACACCAGAAGAAAATACCGAAACGCCAATTTTCACTACAGCATCAGGTACCAATGAGCAGGAATCAAACGAACTCTTCTTCTACTGTGCTATATTTCTATCTATTGCGATTATCTACAAAATCATGTTATTATTTTTAGCATAGTTACATAGTTTTCAACTCTTTAAAACATAATAAATAGCATCTAATATTAAAACTTATGTAGATTACTAGAGAAATGAAAAATTCCAAAAGCTATTTAATTCAAAAAAGACAAGCAACCAATAGTAAATTGTACAAAAATTGGTTTATTAACAAATATAATTTAACTGTGTTTGAAAGATTAATGTTGTCGTAAATATTCCTATCCCATATTGATGGATTTTGAATGGTCATACGCATCGGCATCATCATCAAAATATGGATGTATTAAAGCTCTTTTGGCACTAATTCTGTTACTTGGATCATAAACAAGAATCTGTTCCAATAAATCAATACCATCAGCATCCAAACTTGGAACGAAATCACTTAAGTTCTTTTTACCCCATTTAGGGAAAGTTGGTTTAAAATCCGGGAGGTATGAAACATCTGGCCATGTTTCCTCTGTTGGTGTACCTAAGATTCTGAATATTCTGAATATCTCGTCAATTTCTGAATCACCCGGGAAAAGAGGCTTTCTGTTACACATCTCGGCAAAGATACATCCAACAGACCACATATCAACACCAGTAGAGTATTGTTTACCACCTAATAAGATTTCTGGGGCTCTGTACCATAATGTAACAACTTCGTGTGTGTAAGCTCTTAATGGAACACCAAATGCTCTGGCCAAACCAAAATCGGCTAATTTTAAGTTACCTTCTTTGTCGATTAACAAATTTTGAGGTTTCAAATCTCTATGCAAAACTCTATGACTGTGACAATGTTTAATACCTTTGATCAATTGATTCATAAATCTCTTTACCATACCTACTCCTAAACCAACACCTTGAGGAATGGATTCCATGTATTTCTTCAAATCTAAGTCCAAAAACTCAAAAACTAAGTAGAGCTTATGCGAGTCTGAATGTATAATGTCATATAATCTGACAATATTGTCATCCTTCATTTCCTTCAACAATGAGATCTCTCTGATGGCTGTGGATGGGACCCCTTCGTCTTCAGATTCTAATCTGATCTTCTTCAACGCGACAACACGGTTGTTGTGTTTGATATCTAATGCCTTATAAACCACACCATAGGTACCTAAAATATCGTTAGTATACATTTCAACGTCTACTTCACTCCTGATGCTCTTTACGTCGTCGTAGACGCCTAGAGCGTCGGCAAATACACATTAGTACATACCTTCACCAACTTTCTCTTGACGCTGATAATCAGATAACTCTACCATAGTTCTATTTGCTTATTTAATATCCTAACCACTAGATTAGACGTCTTCGTACTAAATGCAAACGTTATGATATATAATTATATGGAAATAAGACAAAAAAGATCGGACGTTGTTTTATTTACAACTGTAAAACAATGCAAATCTAAATATTTGATCTCGCGCAACTGTTTTGGTGAAATCCAAATTGCCCTATATTATGAATTAGGGTTTACAAACACAAGAGAATAAAAATAAAAATAAACATAAACATAAACATGTAGATTGAGTACATAGAAAAAGAATTAAATATATGCTAATAAATATGATCAGTTAAGACCTTCAGCGGCATTACAAAGTTTGATTTCTCTTCCCCATTCACTATTCAAAATTTGTTTACCAGTTATTCTTCTTTCGGGTTTCGGGTCTAAAATCGAATATATAACGTTACGACATCTTGCACGCTTCAAAGATTCTATTGGATCGTAACCTGAGGCATCCTTTCTCTTTAATAGGTATTCTTGAAAGAATTCGTCCTTCTTTGGATCAGCCAATTTCCATAGTTGTCTACCAGTTCTCATAGCCATGTAGATAACACCACACGACCAAATATCGACACCACGAGGATCAAACGACATCTGAGTAAATTCCTCGGGTGCTATGTATGGTGATGAACCACAAATGCCTTCACTTAATTGGACTTCATTCTCCCAGGCCATTTTAAAACACTCACCATTACCAAAATCAGTAATTTTCAATACCCCGTTCTGAGATAATAACAAATTTTCTGGCTTCAAGTCACGATGACTTACACCGACATCGTGCATGTAATTCACACCTTTAATCAACTGTTTAAAGAAACAATCTGCCTCCGCATACTCTAACTTACCAGAGGCAATAATTAATGTATATAAGTCACCTCCTGGACAGTATTCCATGACTTCACAATAGTCACCCTTGGCATCTTTTAACAAGTCAAGAGTATCTATAATATTAATATTTTTCAAAGAAGATGATATGCAAAATTCAGAAGTTAATCTTCTGTTATAGGTTTTTTCTGATTCATTGGGTTTTCGTTTGAATTCTTTCACTGCATACAAAACTTCGTCATTTTGATAGCTCCCATTTAATTTCTTATGAGACACTCTGACGACACCAAACGAACCTCTTCCAATAATCTCTTGACATCTCCCGTACTTCTCTACAAATGATCTAGAATCTTGTTGCTCGGAAGGACCCAACAACGGTCCGTAATAGGGAGAAGTATTATTCTTAACTTGGCTTACCAAACCCGCAAATAAGGTAGGAGGTTTGTCTTTATTAGGTGGTGAATTATGTTGTTGCAATATATTAGGTACAGCACTCTTTGCTTCATCTCTTAATTTTTTACCACCCATTAAATCTTTTAACATATTAGATAATTTTTCTTGTCTTTTGGCAGACTTTAAGTTATGCTCATGATTTCCGGTTTCTAACATCAAAAATCTGGGTTTCTGGGGAAGATTAGTGCTTGATGTATTGGAATGTATAGAAGGTTCCCTCCCTACTTGATTTTTAACCATAACAGAAGATGATCTAGATACAGGATTCGACTTCACTGTAGATATAACACGTTTGTTATTGACAGATGATGATCTTGACACAGGAGGCGATCGTATAGCGTTTCCATTAGTTAATTTAACGAATTCACCGTCATGAACTGTGTTTAGACCTAAAGGTTGAGGATTGGCTATCTCGTGGACTGATAACAGCGACTGTTGAGGGGATGGCAGAGCATCCCTAGTATTTACATTTGGAATTGGCGTCGATGATCTTGAGCTCAATTTGGGAGATGGGCTTCGTATCAGGCCAGAAGCATGAATATTCATGTAGGCGGCGATATCTTTGGGTAATTGAGGAACAAAATCGTTTTCTTGTTGTGAAAGTACGGCATCATCATCGCTAAGAGCTAACTCTGATTCAGAGCCAGATTTCTGCGGAGTGGATGTACCACTCCCGTAGTTTTCTGTCTTGTAAACCCCATTTTCCTTCGACAAGTCCTCCTTCGATGTGTTCAACTGAGTGAGATGGGTCGACAGCACCCCAAAGAGTTTTCCCAATTTCGTAATGGTCTTTTTAGATTTGGAATCTACCATGCGCAAGTATACACCTAGTTATGAATGAATTTGTAAGTATAAGAATAGTTGTTGCTTTATTGGGGATTGAATTCACTAGTTATATATAAATTAATAATAAGACGGCAACAAATTTTATTTATGACTACACGACATTTTTTCCCTCGTATTCAAGGGCGACATTTCGCCCTACAGCCACGCTTAGCTAGAATAAGATGATCAGAATAACTCGAAATGATTAGAAATCATCCGTTGTCAAGGACTGCTATTATCGTTAATTAACAAAAGAGAACCCAGCCTATATACCAAATTAGGTTATAGATTTCTTGAAGTTAGCATATTTTTCATCTCTAAGAATAAAGCCCCTACGGTCACACAACAACTGGAAACTAGGTTTTAGGTATGTGTAGTCTTGCACTATATTGGCGGCACAGTCACTGAGACAACTGTTTATGGCCTATGTCAATATCATTCTGGAAAGTGTCGCAGACGCTAATTTTTTATTTCCAGCAAGTACCTTGGGAACGGTATTGTGGCATATAACAAGGATATACCTTCCTAATTCGATGTCGCACTATATCTAGAACCTGAAGTATCGTCAAATGTAGATTATTTCGTTGAATGTTTGACTGGCTTCAACGGCGTTGTAACGTCAGTATGCATGGTGCCAGACTTGTCGTTTCTATTTACTGAAAATAGATCGTTTTTCAGACCCGTGGTATCTTCTTCACCAGTGTAGTCATCAGCTTCATACTGTTCATTATTCCCCACACTGTGGTTATCCGCCTGGCTTTCGCTTTCATTCTCTTCAAGGATAACAGAATCGTCATCTAGTATAGCCGGTATATACATTGGCTCGTTACTACTGCCAGAAAAAGGAGGTAAGCTGGAGTTGTCAAATGATGAATAGTTGTAACCATCGTCATCTTCAAAGATATAACTCCCTTCATTCGATTCCAGATCGACGTTATTTCGAGGAGCATCTCTTACTGCATAGTTTTCTTTTGGTATGTTTCCGTAAAATTGGTTCTTTGGAATAAGTGGTTCTTTAACTATAACTTGATCTCTCAATTCGCCGAGGAATGACGGAGCCTTCTTAGATCTTTTTTCTGGCATCAATTGGAGTTTTATATTCGATCCTGTAGGTTTCTTAGGAGCTCTCGTAAACAAGTAGCTAATCAACCTCAAATTCAATCCTGTGAATGTGCCCACTAAAACACCGAAAATGATTGCCACCATCGAATAATGAACCAAATGAATCATAAAAAACCTAAAGTGATATAGGGCCTCTAGTAAAGTTATGTTTTCATCAATCTTCATTATGTAAAGAAAGGGTTTCAAGGGTAAATATACAAATGTGTAAAATAGAATTCGTATTACCATACCGATGGGAACCAATAAAACATGATATAACAAACTGTAACCCAAATATAGCACAGGAACAATTGTCCATTGGATAGGTATCGCTATTGTAGATATGCAGAAGTGGCCGATATTGCTGAATTTGCTTAATAGTGTGGTTGTTGTAGTTGCTACCTCCATGTTTACCCTTTTTGATAACGATATTTTCTACGAGATGCGAATATTTTAAAAACGTTCGTCACAATCAAATTTATCAAAATAAAAAATACTATTAAATATTTTGTATATACATTATTATAACTAGCAAGAAAAAGAAGAAAAGAATATGCCAAAAAACATAAAACCGGGAAAGAAAAAATTATTGGATATAAAAATTATGCAATGAACAAATGTACTGTTTCGTGATCACAAAGGACAAAAAAATTAGCCTTTCTAATAGATTAAAACTGATATCAGGATACAGCTTGAACTAGTACAAATGCACGGTACGTCATTAAAAATGACAGTTCTATCTATATTGAGAACTGTACACCGGAATACCTGATGGCATTATAATAGATGATATGGATTTGAAGCCTAATTTATATTATCATCTTCATGAATCTTTAAGTAATCAGTATAGTAGCTACCGAAAACACTCCAGTGGAATTTAACCAAAGTTGAGATTCTAGTGGCAATATTACTGATTTCAGTAGCATTGCTGTTAGACTTTATATCTTCAACAGTGGTATTTGATTCTGAATGCTTCAAAACTTCTTTAAATAAATCCTTGAAGATGTTCTCTTCCATTAACCCATACACATCTGAATTTGGTTGGATTTGTTTAATCAACCAGTTATAGCTAAAATCAACCATAGCTTTAGGCAAATCAGCCTTCTTAGTAACGTTCTTAACTAATTGCAATGAGATCGCATGGATATTACGAGTCCATTTAATAGTTCCATTGTCGTCAGTAACAATAGCCAATATCTCCTCTTGAATTTTACTTATATTATCGGCCCTGAATAAAGAAAGATCTTTAATGCCATTACTGATCAATAACTGTTTATACAAGACAGCACATAATTGAACGCATACTAATTGTCTGACGTCAGCTCTTAATAATACAAGTCTGGTGTGGTCAAATGCTAAGGTAGATGGGAATTCAGTAACCATGTTACGACATGATAATAAATCTATTATAGAACTCATAGTAAATGTTTTTAATGATTTCTCTTCGTATTTGTTTTGAGATGACACAAATGAAGCTAAAGCATCTTGCTTCTTATGAAAGTTCTTGTAGTACCATTTCATAGAGTCAGAAATATCAATCTTACAGTGACTGATTAATTGGTTAAAATAGTCCTTCTCAAAGTCAACTGCAGTTTCAATCAAAACAGGACGTAATATTCTTATTTGATGGTTAGCGACATCTAACTTCATTGCCTCTAAAATAGAAAAAATCATTCTCAAACCTTGTACTAAGCTCTCAACTGAACTAGACTTATAAGCATTATCGAATTTACCAATCATTTCGCTAACCCAGTTATCTCTCATTGGAGCACAATGACTCTTGAAAACTTCACCTAACCATTTGGATAAGGAAACAAAGTCGAATGAACCATGCGAGAGTTGTTGAACAAGTAAATCTATATCCATAACTTCGTTAACAGAAGCTCTATCCTTTTGAGGTAAGAGTGACAACAAGATATCCCTTAATGTGGTAAATAATATTGGTAATCTTGAAACTTGGATAGTAGAACTACTTGGGTTTGGAAGGAAAAACTGAGAACATTCCTTTTGAATTTCATTCCAATATCTGTCAATAATAGACTTCTTTCTTCTTCCTCTTTCACCGTCAAGATTTGGTCTAAACTGTAATTGTGGGTCAAACAAGATGTCATGTCTCAACTGAGGGTTCTTCAAGATTTCATGAAGATCTATTTCCTTTAAACTCAGTAAGTTGATTGGAGGTAATGGAGGTATGCTGTGTTTTTGATGTTGATGATGACTATGCAAGTGATGTGACTTTGATGCGTGGTAATTGATGATTGGTAATGAGCGTGATCTGAATCTTCTTATGTATTTTGGCGCCTTTAATTTAATACTTGCTGAGTTGACTTTCGAGACACCACTTTGGGTAACGGGAGTTTCAATACTGTTTCCCGTACTGGCTACGATAGTACTGCTATTCTTCTTCAACATTAAGCTCATATCTGGGCCATTTGTGTATTTTTGGCTTGTTGATGGTCCTACAGTTGTTGTGTGGTCACCCGCAGCAGCTGTGTTAAAAGTGGTAGACTCGGTGTCTAGTCTCACCCTTTTTGATTGATCGTTCGATGACGACGTCAGACTTCTCTTTGAAGAGTCAAAACACACTTTGCGGAACTGGTCTTCTTGAAAGACTTGTTCTTGGTTCTCTCCTTGATTATTTATTTGGGAGTTCATTTTTTATGCTTTTATTGTATGGGATACTTTTTTCCACTTATGACTAATCCCTTATTAGTAAATTTGTCGAAACGTTTCAAATATCTAGTGCTTGTATGTGTGTAAGTAATACGTCTATCAGGCAACTAATATAATGAAGATAACAACAAAACACTATAATATTTATAGAAACGCTGTCCACGAAATCGAAGTTACTTATAATCCTTATGTAGGTAGCAAGATAGTATTAGCCAACGAGTACTTAATCTGTTAAAATTTTGTCAAAAAAACTCTTAGACAAATGAATAAAATCTTATGACAAAAATATGAAGCCTTTTTTTGTTGAATATATTAAAACCTATCGTTAAAAGAAAGGATGAAATGAAATATTATTATTGCCGGAATAATAAGGGAAAAAGAAAGTGTGAAATTCGATGATGATAAAAAGAAATACAAGGAGTGGATACAAGTTCGGACTGCGACAAATGATCTGAGAAGCAATAATGACGAGGTGAATAGTGAGCACCACCGAACATTAGCGGTGTATGGACAGGAATGAGCTGGACCGTTAGCGAAGAATGGCTTATTCGCGGGAAAGTAATGACTAGTGTAATGAGTGATTTTAAAAATTAGTGACGGCACCACCGTGCCGCGGTATCTACAGAACTTGGTAATAAAAAAAATTTGCCGTCGATGAGGAAAATAATACCGTTTATAGACAAAATTGCTTTACTAAATGCAATGTAACTATTATTGGCAGCATACTAAATATATTATTGGTAGTATTACATGACTAATAAGAAGATGTGATGGACAACGGATAGATGATACTGGGGTAAAACCACTAAAACTTAAAAGAGGAATAAGGTCTGCAAAGAGGCATACAAAACAAAGGAAACTGGGATAATGATTACAAAACAGGTATTAGGCGAGATTAAGTTATGTGGTATGTGTAGGTGAAGATGTGTGTATGTGTGTGGGAGTGTGTGGGAGTTTGTGGGAGTGTATGTAGGAGTAGAAATACCTCCTTGTATGTTTCTATGATTAAGATGAAACTGAACGGGAAAGGCAGCAAATAACCGCAAGTAGAAATAAGTCTGCGAACCACATTCCATGTACGAAATGGGGCATATAATCTATGACCAGTAGAAATTTAGTCAACATCGTATTTCTATACTTAAAATACCGGTTATGAAACATAGCCCTTCTATATGAAACGTCATGCTCCGTGGAGAATGTACGACCATGCATCGTGATGCAATTATGTAAATAATAGTAATAGAATAGGAACAATAAAATATAATTTCTAAATCAAACAGATGACCTATTTGACTTCATGTACATGGTATTAACGGAAATATTTTACACTATGTTACAATTTCAGAAATGATTCATACAATATACATTGTCAAGAGGGGGGATGGTCAAGAACTCGCACTTGGACATGATACCAATTTGGTAATCTGTTAGAAAAATGACGACCAAATTAACTAACTCCTTATTTTGTAAATAGTGGGACGCTATTAAATTACAATTCTATTGTTGTCTACTTTGTTATTCAGTATTCAGGTTTAGCGAGAAATCCAGAAGCATTGAGAAACTAGAACGAAAATTGCCGAGATTAAATAATTTCTCAATTGTAAATTCCACTTCACTAACTGGCTCTTGTCGCTGATAATATTTATGTTTATAACTACTACTATATTCAGATAGATATAGTAGTAAAAATTTCAGCATATTTAGATCGTTTCATTGCTATTTCAATTATGGAAAAAAATGTTAGTCTAGCTTAACATTATATTATGTAATTGTTATCCTTCCTATAAATAGTCGTACTATTTGAATTTCTTTTTTAATGCTGTTCACGCATAACGTTTCGAATCACGATCATAAATGTGTAACCTATACACACAAACAGAACAATTACCATTGGTTTTAAAGGATTATGATGGAATTACTTGTTACTCTTCATTGTACTATTCCGAGTATATTACATTTTATCGTTACTTCGTGCTTTCTCATCGTAACCAATTAATGCCTAATATTTACCGCATAATAATACACAAAACTATATTCCCAATGTAGTACTATATATTCTCGCCTAAAATGAAAATCGTCCGATCCAAAAAGCAATTTCGCATATTTAGTTAAGAGTATTGAGAGAAACCGGCAGAAACTTCCTTGGTGTTTAAATTTTGTTCATATTGGACGGTGTTTTGCCGATCGATTATTACTAGTTTCAATTTATATAGTATGTTCTGTAAATAATACACTAACGCAATACTAATAACATGAATTTTGGCTCTGCAGTATAACATAGGTTCCCAATAGATTACATTCTGCATTGTTAATGTTATAGACTGTGTCCCTACATTATATTTTCACTTTTAGCCTATTAGGATATGCTTTGCAGAACACTAACTAAACACTTTCACAATGGTAATTCAATACAGCGCATGCGTCAGGCGAAAACTGAAATAAGATCTGTTGCAAAACGCCTTATAGCATTGGCGTTACATCGCGGATAGAAACCGACGAGTGAACCACTAAGTCAATTCTCGAAAACATGAATTTATGTCCTGCATCTATTATAAACATATATAGAATCAGAGTCTTCTAGATTGATTTTACTTTTTTGCAATTCTTCAAACACCGTCTTACATTCTTAATTCCATTCGTAGGAATGGGTTTCGATGGTCGTATTCAATTCCTGATGTGCTGTTACATCGAAAACTAACTATATTTTCTGCAACATCGATACTATTCCAAAAATTAAACATTTTGCATTAGCCGACCTGCTTTTAATGTTATTACATAAATCCCGTTACGTACAATTTCTTAAGTAGCTTTAGTTTAATTCACTAACGCAATATTTTACTATTGGCAACCAAATCTAAGATAGATATATTACGACTTTTACTATGCTCTTCTACTACTATTTTCTTGTATGAAATGAAGAGAAGAGACAAAGTTACTCAGGGTCTAACATGAAAGTGTCTTAATAATATTATTCCAGTTTTGCAAGGCTTCTTTTGGAAAATGCATTCCTCAAATATTACATTTCGCTTAATTCGTAGATATTTTAAATTGTGAGAGCGAGATGGATTAATGATTACTCTTTTTTATTTTTTTTTTTTTTTTTTATTTTAGGAATATGAGTTATCATTATCCGTATACATCAGAATTTATTACAGAGATATTTAATCAAATCGTTAAATATTGATAATGTTTGGAATAAATGATAAGAAAAAAGAACTTTTCTTTTTGCTAGTATCTTTTTTCCAATCAGGCGTACTTTTTTCACTCTTATTTTACCTAAAATTTTACTACGTCAGACCTTATTCTCGAATAATGTAAAATTCTTACAAATCAAATACGACTGGCTGGTCGCTCTTGCGTCGACATAAGAATTTTTGGCATAATTAGGACCAAGCTAGTGCAGCATCGGATTGTCCAAATAAATGCGAATTAATCGAACAATACAAAAAAAATCTTTGTTTCTTCCATTGTACAAATGATTAGCACATGTATACGATTCTACATATCCTAAATTAGATAATATGGATTAAGGGATCTACAGGGGCCAGCTTATAAAATTGCCTTGTAGTTTGGTTTAGTACATTGTCTATGGTTTCAATATTGCCAAGATTGAATTTTTGATATTTATTCATGGTTAACATCTCGTAGTTATTAGTGCACAGCCATATTTTCATTTCCTGGACTAACATTCTCGGTATAAACTTGAATTTCATATTACTATGAACTTTTATTTTCTAGACATAAGTTCTTTCGATTTGTCGCATATCAATATTTTGCATTCCTTGGAAATGTATAACCTTTCTTACCAGATATCCAATTTATCGATCACATCAATAAATTGACGTTTCTAAACAAGAATAATTAGATATAAAATCATGCTAGAGTACAGCTCGTAATGTCATTCATAGTCAATCCGCTCCCCCCTAACTGCCTTCTAGGGCGGAATTCTGTTGTCCTCACATTATAGACACCCTTGTTCTATCGCATCACTTACTATTTTCTGCTATAATATAACCGTATCCCTTCACGTACTTACCCGCTTTTTACCCGCTTGTAGTAGCACATTACTCTATACATGAAAATCTATGTTTGCTCGATACCCTATGCAGACAATTATGCAACGTAGCCCCTTAATTTTAATGTACATTTTCTGCTTGTTGACCCCATTGCAGAAAATTTCACTGATTCACATTTGTAGCTTATATAATCTTACTTTAGCATACGCTAGTGGAATGATATATGTACATTTTCTTTTTGATACGGCACATGATGCATATGCGTCAGTTAAGACTAATCACGTAAAAGAATTATTATCTGGTTGTAGTTCGTAGACAAGTTTGGTAGTTAGATTGTATATTAACTTATGTTTCTCTTATTATAGAGGAGGAATTTTTCGAAGTTTCCCTTTTTTAAAGTTTATCATAGGTTATAGATCAAGTGTGCTTTAACACTGATCATTTTAAGTTTTATTGTTCTGCAGATCTCGGTCAGCACCGTCAGAGTAGATCATTTACTAAACGAATAGTTGCCTTGCAATTGAAAAGAAGCAACCTAATTATAGGCCGTAATACATACGTCAAAGAATGATCCAATATGTCAAGTCATTCAGCCAAAACATCAATAATATCCAAGGAAGATATTCTGAAAACTATGAATCAATCAAGAACACCATCTCCTGGATCCCCAACTTCAGGAAGCAAATCCGCAGTTAATAGTGGGAGCGGAAGCGGGAACAACAAGATCCAAGCTGTGTTTATCCATAAGCTTTATGACATGTTGGAAGACACAAGCATATCACATCTCATATGGTGGGCTCCTTCTAATGACTCATTTTACTTACTTCCTGGTGAAGAATTCTCTAATGCATTATCACAATACTTCAAGCATACGAATATCGCATCATTCATTAGACAATTAAATATGTATGGATTCCATAAAGTTAACGATACATTTCAAAATGATGATCTTCCTAACTCATCTACTGTGAACAAGTGGGAATTTAGACATTCTACTAATCAGTTTAGAAAGGGTGATTTAGAATCATTGAAACTTATAAAGAGAAGATCGTCCAAGAATGTGAATGCTCATAAGGAGATTATTAATTTGAAGTCTATTCCTACTTCTCATCCTGCAGAACATAGTTCGCCTATGGACCATTCTAGACATGAAAGCTATCATCTGCTGTTGCAAAAACAACACCAACACCAAGTGGAGGCTAACGGGACAATTGGCCAACCTATTCAGAACACACTGCCTCTCTCCCAAGGACCTCAAATGCAACATCATTCAACGGGGTATGCTGCCATCGTTAATCATCCAACGTTTGAAGCATCGGTTAATTATAAATTATTAGAATACAATAATAGCTTAAACGGTTTACGAAATGACTATCATCATTTGCATACGAAATACGACTCTTTATTTAAAGAATATAAAAAGAATCAAAGCGATATGTTAACATTAGTGGATATTTTAGAAAGACATATGCCTGCTTCAGGTATCAATTCCGGTGATAAACATATAGAGGATGAGAAAAGATCACCTAAACCTGTAGAGCAGATGAACACTTTGAGTACTGATTTGAAAAACTTTAGATCTAATTTATTACAGAGATGGAACAATGAAACTTTTTCACCATCAAGCTTCCAGCCTGCCCCGCCTCAACAAACTTCTCCGTATCACTTAACTAATCAACTTTCTAGAAATTCTTCAACTTCAAGTATTGTTCCTCAGAAATATCCATTACATCCTCAATATCCTGTTTATTCAAACGATCCTACTTTTAATAATAATAATATTGATTACCAACAAAAGAAGAATAGAAACTACTCTGTTTTCGTTGATCCATTACAATCAACTCCCTCAAATGGCCAAGATAGAAGCTATAGTCCTGTATCAGGAATTAACCCTATACATTCCCAAGGGGCTTCGGGACCTTTTGGGAGTGTAATGGCACAACCGATTCAACTGGGAATACCTGCTTTAGCTCCTATGAAGTTACAATCACAGAAAATATATCAAACGAACCAAGATTTGAAACCGATTCAAAAGTCAAATAGTTTTGCTGGACCAATACGTCTGCTCAGTGGTGAATTTGGAAGTGTTGACAACCCGTCGCTTGAAAGAGACTCATACTTTCTGAAAAGGAAATCTCTTCCAAATTCGAATGGAGATGAAAAGACTTCGAATGGTGCTAATTCTCCATCGCAATCTAATGGAACACCAAGATCTAGTATATATGATGGTTCTTATGTTGCAACTTCTGCTTCTACGTCCACACCGAGCCAAGTAAAGAATCAGCTTCCTTCTGTTTCTGAATTAGATAAATCTATTAAAGTTGGTCCAACTCAATCGCCTGTGTATAGTTTGTTGAACAATGCCAGCGATAATGTTAATAAGCATCAATTAACTGAACTGACACCTTATAGTGTCAAAAAGAGAAAGATTTGACATCTTACATAATATTTATTTTACTTCGACATATACAATCGTATTATATACTTTAATGAATAAAATCATATGCCAAACATGCAAAATTAAAAAAATAAAAATTTGAATAAGGCTATCAAAGAAGATAGTGGTTAGAATGACGTTGGTCAATTTAGTATGTTGTGGTATTCCACTTCTTCAGTGCTTTTTGCCACATATAAATTATCAATGAATAATGAAGAACATATAATGGTTATCGCTGTTAGTGGCACAAAAAGGAAATAGTCGCTTTTATTTTTGTTTACGATTTGAAGCAGCATTCACAAACATTGAACCTCTACAATGGTGACTATTAATAAAAAAACATATAGAAAGAATGCCTTTAGAAAGATTTTGAAATCAAAAGCTCCTCTGGGATGCACTCTCAAAAATGATAATTGTGATTTATTAGTGTATTTAATTTATTTGAATTACATCAATAAATTGACATTAGATATGGAGGAATTCAAGAAAACACATGGAAACACAGAATTAAACAAGGTCCAATTTGAGGAGATTAATGATAAGTTATTGCGTCAATATAGAGGATAAGTTATATTTGCTCACATCAGTTATATATATTGATGAGAAAATATCGCCTGGTAGTAGTTAATAGTTCTTAGAACCTAAAAGGAGATGTTAGGTTCTATATGAACTTGGATTGAATATCGTTATAAATTATAGGATGGAACTATATGTGTTATATTTATCTTTTTCGGTAAAGATATGATTTTATTGTACAAAACTTAGGTTTCTATGGTCATTATTGTATTAAATTCATCATATATACAAGATTAAAAGGCTACATTTGGATACTTTAAAGTTTCGATCATATCGATGGCATTTCTCGGGTCTCTCTTGTTATAAACAAATAAGCCTTGAAGCTGTGCTGTGCTGACATTATCCAATTTTAATTCCGTAAATTTTTTAATAAATTCATCACATAATTCATTTTCATCTTCGTAGAATCTTAAGAACATCTTTCTAATTTGGAATTCAGTAGCGTTTCCTACTAAAATCTTGGCATCAACTCTACCAGGTCTTAATAATGCTGGATCTAACTTTTCTGGGTGGTTAGTAGTCATAAAAGTAATACATTCTTCAGCACTGGCAACACCATCCAAAGCATTTAAAAGACCAGAAAAAGTAACACCAGAAGAATATCCTTTCTCTTCACTTTGCTGTCTCTTGTTGAAAGCAGCATCGATATCTTCCAATAGCAATATTGATCTTTCTGGGATATGGTTCATCAAATGGTTTAATCTGTCATCAGTGAGATTATTTTCAGAAAGATTTAAAATGCATATATTGTAATCTAATTCACCGGCAAGAGCTTGTATAAAAGATGTTTTACCACTACCTGGTGGACCATAAAGAAGATACCCTCTTCTATATGGGATACCTCTTTTGTGATACCAATCTCCGCTTCCTAAAAAGTCCTTCACGTCATCTAAAATAGAATTTGTAATGCCGTCATCTAAAATAACAGAACCAAGCATTCTTTTTCTTCTAGGTTGGCCAAAGGGTCTCCATTCTGGACCCCACGATGTATAAAGCACAGTCTTGCCCTCTCTTGCCTTCAATGCCAATCTTTTGGCCTCCCCAAGCAAATCCGAAAACACATGCTTATCTCTGTATAAAGTTGTCAATGTTACGGTTTCAAAAGGAGTACCACTAGTCATATCAATCAATTTACCAGATCTTTCACGACTCACCAACATGTAGGCACCCTTGTACTTAAGCAAATGTTTACCAGGTCCTGGAACTAAAGAGAACTTGGTTGTTACTGCACCATTGTCATGTTGCACAAAGTTTGTCTCTACAGATAAGTGTCTAGAGCTTCTATGCTTGTATTGGGACATCCACTCGAGAAACCATAAGTACGATTTGTCCTTCGATGGGATTTCTAAATCAACAAGCATCTGACGGTAAATAAACCCTGAACCCTTCACAATCCCTTGTCTTGCCAATGCCAATGTAGTACCCAACAACATTAAACCACCACCAGCAGCAAAATATGGGTTATTAACAACGACTTCATTGAATGCCAGTTTAAACATCCCCGACATAGAACCATCGGAGTTCTTTCTAATACTCTCCAAGTCAAAGGAAGGTTGAGCAGCTTCTGGCATATTCTATTCCCTCTATGTAATACTTTTAATATTAATCTAGCGTATACTTCATAAGACGTAAAATTTTCAAATGTGGGTTTGTGTCACTTATCAATCAAGTTATATTTCTGATCATTAATGAGTACGTATCGGGTTATATCATTGATAGATTAGACAACAAATATTATAATGATAACAGATAATGATAGAATTGATGACATAAACCAAAGCTCTGACACAATGCATTCAGATTCCAGTGTACTGGCACCGAATGAATCATTGGTAGATATACCTACTTCTAATACTGCAGCCACAAAAAACTCGAACCCCTTCAAAGGAGACTCTTTTCAAAAAATACAAAAGTGTGAACACGTCAAGACACAGATATCAAAGGAATCTTTGCTTAGGCATCCGTTCAAAACATTAAATAGGATCTTGGAGGATATAAAATGGACGGTGTCTTATAAGAAGTATTACGAGCAAAGCTTACTTAATAGCAGACCCATTGAATATTCTAAAAAACTTGTAAATTTAGTATCCAAGGGTAGCAATGGACACGAGCTTTATATTTTAAATAATCAGTTGAACTATTCGCCCTCAATCGAGACTGAGGAGTACGAAGATCAGTATCAGAAGGTAATAGTGATCCGAGGGTTATTGATAAATCAAAATGAAGTAAACCATTTCAGACTAATTTCGCTAGACAACACATCTAATCCTTTTTTGACTAATATAGTGGACAAGTATGAATATCATCTGGTGCCGAAAACTTTGATTTCCTCTGATGACCTAAAGTTGCTTAGAGATGATAAGGATGAAATATTCATAGATGATGCATATTTTGTAAGTATGAACAGTTCTGTTAATCAGTTATTACGTGTGACTATATTTAATCAAGAATTTGAGGAGGAAGATTTGTATCCATTGGTAAATCAAGAATCAATCACGAAAAGATATTTAGAAGGAGTTGAGAAACACCCTAACTTAAACTTATCGATTGATGTTATACCCAATGTAACCCATTGTTTCAGAACATTACTCAGAGCTTTAAGGGGTCCTATATTAATAAAAGAAGGTGATTCGATTAAAACTATCAGTCTAAGTGATACCGTTTTAGATTCACAAGTAGATATAAATCTTTTACTTGGAAAGCTAGGTTTTGCCTTAAATGATGAAGGTACCGAGCTAATTCCACCAAACTTAAGTGTTTTACCATTGTTAAAAGAATCATATATAAGAAGAATTCAAGAATTAATATATTTAGGAAGAATTTATGGGAAGAGTATAGCACCAAATGAATTTGTATCGACCTACTCATTCTCAGACAATTTATCATTGGTGTTTAGGACATTCAATGAGTTTGATAAGCATATTTCTCAAACGTATTTCAAAACTAAAGATTCCAACCAATTACCCTTTTTCATCAATTTGAGCGTTTGTTCTTATTTCCAAGATGAGCTCATTATAAAATGTTTTGAAAATACTGTAAGATCAGATCCTAGAAATAAGATATATTATGTTGATTCTTTGAGACACATTATTGAATATAAAAACGATACTGGAAGTAGAAAATTAAGATCTTATTTTCAAAATTTAGCATCTAAAGGGGATTTAATTGGCTTTAATGAATATTTTTCGGCTTTAAAGAGTATTGGAATATTGTTTGATGAAACAGATGTACTTGACATTGACGATGATGTTATATTGGCCATTTATCAAAGTGCATATAAGGGTGATCCTAAGAATTATGGTTACTACAATAAAAATTTGAAGCTTATTAATAGAGTTAAAGAGTCCCAAAAATTAGAGGATTTTATTAATAATGAGTTAATGCCACTCCCTCTAGCACTACAAGAATTGAGTATTGAAGAGATCACTGAAGATGAAGTTGTAATTACTGCTTACGAATTTAAATTAGACGATATACTTCAATCCAATGGCTTTCAATCTAACTCGGAAGATGTTATAATTTTACATAAAGCACTTTTATCAGTTGCGGTAAAAAGAAAGAGTTACTTACTATTGGAGTACATTGAGGCAAAATTACCTAATCTCCTGAAAGTCCAGAAATTTAGTGTTAGCGAAGCTTGTGATAACCTAAAATGCACACTTAAATCTTCAGATTTTGAAATAATTACAAATTTTCAAAAGCTTTTGGTTGAGGATACTACTGGTGATATTAGAAATTTGCGTAGTAGCTTAAGAACTATTGCCGAAGAGAAGAAATCTGATATTTTATCTCAATTTTTGAAAACAGGTAAGATAGATGCCACTCTTTTACCAGTTGAAGATTGGCCAGCTGGTTTGGATAATATTGGTAATACATGCTATTTGAATTCTTTATTGCAATATTATTTCTGCATGAAGCCGTTGAGAGATACAATTTTGACATTTAATGAATATGATAGTAAGGTAAAAGACGTAGACGGAAGAAAAATTGGTGGAAGAAAGGTCGAGAAACTGGAAATTCAAAGATCAAATCAATTTATTTATTATTTGCAAGAACTTTTCTCAGAAATGATTAGAACGAAGAAAAGATGTGTGGAACCTTCCAAAGAATTGGCATTCTTATCATTTTTGCCTCTATCTCAACCTGTAACGTTTAAAGAGAAGACTCCAGAAGAATCCACTGAACATTTGGGCATTGCTGATGATAAACCAATATTAGTTTCTTCTCAGTCGCCAACACCTAGTGAACATGAGGATATTGAAATGATTGATCAAGCTGCTACTGCTCCAGAAATATCCACAGAAAATTCAATGGTACACAGCTCGTCGAGTAGTCTAATTGAGAGTAATTCCAGATCGTTAGCTCAAAAAACTCAAACTTTACCTATTAGTACTGATGAGATGGAAAGTACCATTGAAATGGGAAGACAGCAAGATGTTACAGAATGCATTGAAAATGTTACTTTCCAAATTGAAACAGCATTGGAACCTGAATATTTAGAGCAAGATGGAGAGCAATATGATTTAATTAAAAAATTATTTTATGGTAAAATAAAGCAAATTATCACACCTTTAGAGTCTGGAAAACCCCAAAGAATTTCTACTGAGAGATTCTTCAGTCTTATTATTAATGTTGGTGATCATCCTAAAGATATTTATGACTCATTAGATACCTATTTTAACGAAGATTTGGTTAATCTCGAGGAAGGGACTGTGAAAAAGTCTAGTACCATATGTGAAATACCAGAAGTTTTACAATTCCACGTGCAAAGAGTATTATTTGATAGAGAGAGGTTGATGGCGTATAAGCTGTTGGAACCTATTCCTTTCAGTGATACAATTTATCTTGACAGATATTTGGATACTGAAGATGAAGAAATTTTGAGTAAGAGAAGTGAAGTATTCAAATGGAAATCACAGATCAAGGAATTACGTGAAGAAAAAGACCGTATTCTTCAAATTGATGAAGATAACAAAATTTCCATTATTGATAATTTGGTTGCTACCAAGAAGTTTCTTGAATCTAGAATCTCTTCTCATAAATTTCTCACAATAAATCTATCTACTATAATGACCATTCAACAGGAAATTGACAATTTGAGGGAACAATTGCAAGATATTAATACAAAGTTAAACGACTTACAAACTAAGGTTTCTAGTCAATTTTCATCATATAAAAACGTGGGGTATTCCATTTTTGCTATCTTCATACATAGAGGTGAAGCTAGCTATGGACATTATTGGATCTATATAAAAGATCCTCAGAGAAATATATTTAGAAAGTATAATGACGAGATTGTTACCGAGGTTCCTGCCTCAGAAGTTTTTAACTTTATTGAGGGAAATACCGCTACGCCGTATTACATTGTATATGTTAAGAACAGCTTGAAACAGGATTATATTGAACCTCTTAGGAGACAAATTCAAGAGGATTTTAGTTTATAGAGTATATATTGTTGTATTTAGTAAATGTCATAAATCTCCATGATATGGCTTGCGACATTGTCGCATATTATTATCAGCTTGCACAGCAGCAATTCAATAATCTCCGTTTAAAATACAGGAGCAAAGATAAGGGAAGAGAGAATCAATATCAATTAGGAGTCTAAATATTGTATATTTTCGGTAATTTTTTATAATAATCAAAGGAATTGAACTTGGAGATGAAGTTAAAGTTACCTTTGGTCATCTCGGGAGTTCTTTTTGCCTTACCAGCATATGCTGAAACCATCAAGATTGGTAATGAAGCCGAATTATCGAGTTCGTTTGAACATATTAAAAAGCATATAATATTCCAAGATACTTTCACAGTTAATGAAGAAGTCTTCAAACAAGGTATAGGCGGAAGTGGGAGAAATAAAGATGAAAACGATGAATGTCCTCCATGTTTCAACTGTAATTTGCCCAATTTCGAATGTACTCAGTTTTCCAAATGTAACGCTTTCACCGGTATGTGTGAATGTCCTGATGGTTTTGGTGGAATGGACTGTTCTGAACCATTATGCGGTTCTTTGTCAGATGGTAATCTGAAGCGTCCTGTTAGAGATAATACGACATGTGCTTGTAAACCTGGTTGGGAAGGTATTAACTGTAACTTATGTACTGATGATTCATCCTGTGATGTTTTTATGCCTGAAGGACTTGCAGGTACTTGTTATAAATCTGGTTTAATTGTCAATAAGTTCCACCAAATGTGTGATATCACAAATAAGAAGATTATATCAATTTTAGATGGCAAAAAGCCACAGGCAACATTTAGTTGTAACAAAACAGCTAGCACCTGTAATTTCCAATTTTGGATAGATCAAAAAGAATCATTCTATTGTGATTTAGATCACTGTGCTTTAGAGTATGATTTGAAGTCAAACACTAGTCACTACAAATGCGAAAATGTAGCTTGTAAGTGTTTGCCTGATAGAATGTTATGTGGTGAAGATGGCTCAATCGATATTTCTGAATTTTTGACAGAAACTATTAAAGGTCCTGGTGATTTTAGTTGTGATTTGAATAAAAAAGATTGTCAATTTTCTGAACCAAGTATGAATGGGCTCATTGCTGCCGTCTTTGGTGATCCATGGATCACATTGCATTGTAAATCTGGAGAATGTGTACATAAGAGTGAAATTCCTGGATATGATGTTCCAGGAAATAAAAAGCTTACTTTGAATAATATTGCAGTTATCGTTAGTGTTGCATTTGTTTGCGTTTCCATTATCATTAGTTCAATTTACAATATTAGTAAATCACCATTATTTAAATATGGTAAGGGACATATTGAATTGGTAAATGAAGATGAGTTTAATGCTATGCATGATAACTTTATACCTACAACAATTTCTTTCGAAAAGGTTAGTTATACTATTAAAGAAACCAAAGTATTAAATGAAATATATGGTAATATAAATCCAGGTGAATGTTTAGCCATTATGGGTGGATCTGGTGCTGGTAAAACTACATTATTGGATATATTGGCAGGAAAAACTAAGAATGGAGAAATTTCTGGGTCTATTTATATAAATGGGAATGTCTTGAGTCCAAATGACTTCAAAAAAATTGTTGGTTTTGTGGATCAAGAAGATCAATTAATTCCTACTTTAACAGTATATGAAACCGTTTTAAATAGTGCATTGTTACGATTACCAAAAAAAATGAGTTTCAAAGCTAAAGAAGCTAGAGTAATTGAAGTTTTAAATGAATTGAGGATTTTAGGTATAAAGGATCAGGTAATTGGTTCAGACTTTAAAAGAGGTATCTCTGGTGGTGAAAAAAGACGTGTTTCTATAGCATGTGAGTTAGTAACTTCTCCGTCTATTTTGTTCCTCGATGAACCTACTTCAGGACTAGACTCTTACAATGCAAGAAATGTTATTGATAGTTTAGTAAAACTATCAAAAGATTTTAGAAGAACTATTGTTTTCACTATTCATCAACCTAGAAGTAACATTGTTTCATTATTTGACAAGCTTATTTTGTTAAGTGAAGGTGATTTAGTGTATTCCGGTGACATGGTTAAATGTAATGACTATTTTACAAGAAATGGATATAAGTGTCCTTTAGGTTATAATATAGCTGATTACTTAATCGATATAACTGTGGATCATAAAAAAATAATTAAAGTTAGGGCTAATGGAAACCTGATTCTCCCTGACTTGGAAAATTTGACACCAGAAACTATAGATATCCATGAAGAATTTACTCGTAGCTCAAATAATACAGAAACTGACATAACAAGAGAATGGGAGCATTTGGCTGTTCATAGGGATGAGTATAACTACGATACTTTAGGAAACCCTGATATTAAAAGTGATGAAACATTAGTAAGGATTCGGAACAAATTACCTGATATATATTCTCAGTCTCCGATTTTCCTGGAATTGAAACAAGAAATTATTGACACTAAAACTAGTCCAACGAAAATAGAATTCAAGAATCAATATTTACAAAAAGCAAATATTTTTACTCAATTCTTAATTCTTTCATCTAGAACATTTAAAAATCTTTACAGAAATCCAAAATTATTACTAAGTCATTACGTTTTATCATTTATTGTTGGGTCTTTTTGTGGATATTTGTATTATGATGTTTCTAATGATATTAGCGGCTTCCAAAATAGACTTGGACTTTTCTTCTTTGTTTTGGCATTGTTTGGTTTCTCTTCTTTGACTGGATTACATTCTTTCTCAAGTGAAAGAATTATATTTATAAGAGAAAGGGCAAATAATTATTATCATCCAATTAGTTATTATGCAAGTAAAATTATATGTGATCTTCTTCCATTGAGAGTATTACCACCTGTTATATTGCTTAGCATTGCATATCCATTAATTGGACTAACAATGGATCATAATGCATTTCTAAAGGCAATATTGGTTTTAGTATTGTTTAATATTGCAGTTGCAGTTGAAGTCTTAATTGTTGGTATTCTAATAAGAGATCCAGGTACATCAACCATGGTAGGGGTATTGTGCCTATTACTATCTTTATTATTTGCCGGTTTATTCATAAATAGTGAAGATTTAAGATCTCAAATTAAGTGGTTAGAATGGATTTCTGTCTTCCATTATGCATACGAGGCCTTGGCAATCAACGAAGTAAAGGATTTGATGTTGAGAGAGAAAAAGTATGGGTTATCTATTGAAGTTCCAGGCGCTGTTATCTTAAGTACTTTTGGATTTAATGTAAGAGCATATTGGAAAGATGCTTTCCTCTTAGCCGAATTAAGTGGTGTTTTCTTGGTGATTGGTTACGTTTTCTTATACTATTTTACTATTGAAAGAAGATGACGTATCTTTTCAATTAAAGTCTACAAAAACAATTAAAGTTTATAAAATCATTTAGAAACTTTTTTTTTTTCTTTAGAATTACCTAGATCTAAAAGTTTATAAAAATTCAGTAAATTACAATTATTTTATGAAATGGATTAAAATTTCCAATTTTTTAGAAAACTTAGGGAGATATTATTATATAGAAAACAATATTATATTGATATATAATTATATAATAACAAGGAAAAACTTAATGTGTGATGTATTAATTCTGCTATATTTCCTAATATGGTCCTCTTTCTAAAAAATTACATTATGGTCCCTTGGCCCAGTTGGTTAAGGCGTGGTGCTAATAACGCCAAGATCAGCAGTTCGATCCTGCTAGGGACCATTTTATATTTTTAATATCTCTACTTCTACTGATCACGTATTTAAATTCTACAATATAATCTGTATCTTATGAAAAGCAAATTAAAGAATTATTATCATTATCATTATTATTATTATTATTACTATTGCTATTAGTACTATATTATGATTAATGTATCGTGAAATTAATTTTGAGTTAGCATAAACTCATTTGGTACGTTCAATTTATTCAGAAATAAAAGTAGCTTCGTTGAATGCAATTCCTGTTTCCTTATCGTATCCATCAGCTTCAATTTCAAAATTGTTGCAAAATTGATAGATGTAAGGCTTAGTACCAGCAACACCACTGACAATATTTTTGACAAATTGAGGGATTTCGGCCATAACATCAACTCTTTCGACCAAACGGTTTAAATCACCTTTAACAACAACTTTATTATCTTCAGCTTCACTTGAACCATTGTCATAATTAAAAACGATAGATTTTGGAATTGGCCATCCTACTTCATCAATCTCTGGATTTTCATGAACAATGTTGTTATTGATGGTACAGAGAAGAATCTTATCCTTAGTAGTAACGATACCAATGTTGACCTTTGTTGTTGCATAAGAAATAGGAGTGGTAAATTCCATTTGAACTGCACTGAAGTTTTCAGATTGGAAGTTCAAGAAGTTCCACGATTTAGCGGCATGATGTGGTTTCATACCTTGTAATGCCATAACAAACATTGTGTAACCTTCAATTTCGATGGTTTTGCTTGGAGTCTTGACAGAACCCTTGACGTCACATCTTGGCCAGAATAAATGACGCATGGAACCCCATGGATTAGCAATATCATCACCATAATAAGTAGTACCATCCTTACCAAATATGACACCAGGAACAATTTTAGTAACTTCCAATTCAACTACGGATTCTTCGGTAACAGCAGACTTGAAAATGTACTGCTTGTTGTCGGAACTAATTTCGATAGATAAATTATCAGCATAAAAGTTTGATCCTTCAATTCTAAAGTTTTCTAATTTGGTGGAAGTCCAGATTGATTCAGATTCGTCGTTAATGTTAACTAACTTGAAGGTAAATTGAGCAGTAGTATGAACCCCCATAACATTGGAATGAATAACTTGAGCGAATCCTACGTATCCTGACTTCAAAGAAGTAAAATAAAAAGTTTGAGTTTCAACATTGGTGTAATCTGGAGTCTTCCATGCAAAATCTTCTATTTCAGTTTCTCTGTAAATGTTACCTTCAGTAACTGTTTCAGTGATTGGATGAATTGCTTCCTTACCGTATTCTGGTTCAGCTATACCGGCTACGGCTGAAAGTCCTGATTGTACCCACTTAAGCATAATATTCTTGTTTAATTCTAATTGGTTTCCGAGGATATAAGTAAAAGAATCAATTAAAAAAAAGAAGTCTTTGCCCTCATTTAAGCCTATTGTAAACTAAATCTCAGCTCATTCCAAAAACATCACACATTGCTAACTGATTACATAATAACTTACAAATACAATATTACACAAGGTCGCAGGTAGATTAACCGGTGAGAGAGTTATAGGATGAAAAGAGGTGGACATGTGCTACCCGATACACCTTGAAATAAAGATTACACGTTAGAGCAATCCATAAGTATGATATTATTCCGAAAATATTTATGCAGTTAGTATAGTTTATATATAATGAAATATTTACATAGAGAAGTAAATCAGCACAAAATAGTAACCAAGTTTTAACATGGGAACTAAATGGAAAGTATGCAAAAACGGAAATGAGAACAATAACTAACAAATACTGGCAATTTACCCTGTGCCATTTGAAAAGTATGTTTTGTAGTAGCATTTGAAACCGATTGAGAAATTAAAATTGGCGTAAAGTTACATTTAGTATTATTATTCTTGATGTAAATTTGCAGTTATTTTATTTTGTGTTGCACGACCGACACTTCTTAAGCTACATATTAACAACAGAATACATAGGTTTAATAAAGTGTTATATATATATGAAATATTATATATTAAATAATTAAGTTCTAAGCTTTTATGTTTTTATTGAAATTATTCGTATATTGGAATACTCATTGTCTACTTGAATTGAAAATATCATTGTAGAGACCCTTAAATACTTTCATGATCGATTTTCTGCCTTCATAAAGTGGATAAATTCCAATAACAAGAAGTGCACCATAAACCCAAATAAGAGAAACAGTGATATACCCCTTGAAATATGCTTTGCTCCATATATAGTCTCTGTAAAGTGGAAGGGGCCATAATACCCAAGTAATTAGAAGTATGCCTATGAAAGAACCATACGATAGTTTCAGATATAAAGAAAGTATTCTACTGTTTTTTTCATCTTCTTCCAAACATTCTGAATCCATCTCATTGAAGACAGGAGAAATTTCTCCATTCACCGTTAGTTGCTTCTCATTGCTTGATTCATCCAAGTGTTGAGTAAATGTATCAATATCTGAAATATCTGGTTTTATTTCTACCTCTTCAATAATGAGATTTGTACTTTTTATTCTATTCCAGTCAGTAACTTCTGGCTTAATAGTGAAACTAATTATCACACTTAATATACCAGGAAGAAAAAGGGCGGTCAATGCTCCAAACATGCAAGGTAGCTGTTGACCCAAGGAATTAATAGTAATAACTTCATAATAATGATAAGCAGTAGTCAACCATACTGTTAAACCTACAACAAGCCCTACTATTGGACTGACAAAAGCTGCTAGCTTAGTTTGCCTACTCCAAGTAATAGTAAAGATTAATGGTAAGACACCTAAAATAATGTTAATAAAACTGTTCTGAAAGATGATTCATACGAAAGATACTTACCTGGGCATATAACCATTGATAAAAAGTAACCCAACCAAGTCATATCCACTCCAATGTAATGTAACATTAATGAGAATCCAGCTGCAAAAAGTCCAAAAAAAACTACACCAATATGAGATATTCTAATCATTTCACGATTCTGTGCATTCTTATTTATATATTGCTTGTAAAGATCGAAAGATAATATGCTGCTTACCGAAATCATTTGAGCACTAACTGTCGAAGTAACAGCAAGATATATCACCAATAACAAAACACCAACTGCACCCTTACCTAAAATTGCTTTGATGGTGTACGGAAGAACAAGTCCACTGCCAATCTCTGTCTCTGTCATTAATCTAGGATATGTAGGGAATATTGAACTTACTTCAACGACAATAGATGACAAACCAACAATTGAACCTATGGCCCAAGGGTTTGCAAATATGAAAATACTTGCTAAAATGTACCCTGGAAAACTAGCTTTTACATCTGCACTAAAACTTTTCTGCCAAAACGATGAATCCATTCCTGTTAAGCCAAAATTTCCAATGGTGAGAATGATTGCGAAAAAAATTGCTCCTTGTGATTTGCCTGTCAAGAAAGAACCTTCAAAATTTCCTTCTATATAACGGTCGCTTTCATGATTCTGGATCAAATGATAAAAGTTATCTAGTCCTCCAATAACATCTGATGAGAGAACAGCAGTGTTAATATAGCATAATACGATAAGTAATACAAGTGAATGTACAAAGTCTGTCAAAAATGTAGCCTTTAGACCACCAACCGATGTATACAATAATACACCAAATGGAATCAACATAGTACTTGCAACAATATGAAGATTCCCTGCAATGGAAGAAATTGCAGCCGCAGCAGCCAATATCATTGATGAGCACGAAATTAGATTAGTGACTAGACAAAGGAACATGTAAAGTACATGACAGCTTTTTCCATACCTTAAGTTTACTATTTCTAGAGATGTATGACTTGTCGGTACCTTTTTTTTGGCCTGAATACCTATTACTGTCATAATAGTAATCTGGACAGCAAGACCAGCCGCATACCAATAAGAGGCCATGATTCCTTAGTTATAGACCATAGTGGTAACCCATAATAGTTCATCGGCCCAAGTCCAACTCAGATATACCGAACTTGCGACTAATGATGTATTCACACTTCTGTTTGCAACCATAAATGTTTCTGTTGAATTAATATTTTCATGGAGATATTTTTCCAAGAGTTTCGTAGTCATTATCATACCTATAGCAAAAAGAGCTCCAACCCCGATGAGAACACCATATCCGCTAGCCTGGCTTAGCATCTCAATAGTGACAGATCCCAGCATATTGATATATAATTATCGAAAAGGCATGTTGGTGAATACATATAAATATATATATATTATTTTTTAATATATCTTTTGTTGATGACGATATATGACAATACCGATTGTAAACTATAAACCACAGTTAGGTATATTACGGAAAACAAGATCCGAGAATTTTGGGAGCATATAATGGTTTGACTTAAATTTACTGAAGAAATACGACGGATAATTTTCTTAGTACTTTGTTCAAACCTGCCTCTGCAGAGCCAATTAGCAATCAATTAAACAATTTGTATCGTATTTAGGATTTTCTCTTTCCACACAAAACTACTAGAAACAAATTTGAATCTAACGGTCTGTAAATTATCTCTTTTCAGAATTCTAATATAAAAATATTTAATGTTGTAATCGTATAATGATTGAGCAAATCGTAGTACATATTTAAAAAATAAAACCAAATCAAAAATTAATGGTCAATGAAATATACATAAGAAGAGGCATAAAAGGAAAATTACCTATTATTACAATGGAAAGTAAAGGACTACTGATTGCTAGGAATAACCCATTAAGCATATCTATATTTGTATTAGCCACTTCAGTAAAATAAACTAACATTATCTGATAATTAATAACAAGTCAGAATAATGAGACTTCCTTTACCAGACGTAAGATTGTTGGATTAATAACATCTTTGAATACAGTAATTAATGCTTTATTTAAATTCAATTCCATATCTTTATCTGATATTTAAAATTAGGTAAGTAATGCACTGCACAATAAAATCGAAATATTTATACAAAAATAATTAATACTTCTAAACCATAATGATCAATTGAGTCTTATTGAATAATAATGAATCTATTCTGCGGTATTATATCCTATTGTCAATTTAAATTTTACATAATGCTCGTTACGCTACATTGAAAATTTTATTATGAATTTATCATGAAAACTATTTATAAATACTATTAAAACTATTTTAGATAGAATGAAGTATGACACAAATATTTTAATGGATTATGTCATAGTTTATGCAGCTAGTACATAGAAGTCATGTTGGTAGAGTTGGGAAATAAGGGAAATAAGAAGAGTTTACTATGTGGTCGCAAAGTTATGTATACAGTAAGGTGATATGAATGCAATGCATGTCTATATATAAACATATGTGCGTCAATGTAAAGTGTAAAAGAGCAAATCTATTACCTTCAACCTTTAAGACTGCATGTTCCTAGTCCCAAAATGGAGGACAATAGTTTTGGTGACAGTCGAATTGACAACGAGATTTCACAGGTGAGATGGAATGCGCTTTAAAGGTTGGAGCAGATTGCGAACTCTAGCCAATTGAAATGTGGCAAATGAAATACATTGTTATAATAAAGATCTGCAAAATGCTGTTTATAATTACTTTTTTGTAAATTTTGTAGGTATACTATTGGAAGTACAACACAATATTTGAACATAGTTTTGAAGGGTGCAAAAACTATTATTCGCACTTACTTTGAAATCCCTTATAATATTACTCTGTGGAGATGCTATTAAATTTTCTGATCAAATAAATTATCATTTCTATGATTTTCTTGCTATTTATCTGTCTTAATTGATAAATGATGACAAAGGCATTTGTCAGTAAAATTAATAGTATGTGACTTTTTGTTTCGGCTATAGCGAAAATTTCCTAATCATCAATTTTTCAATTCGCAAGGTTGCTTATTAAATTATTTAAGTATAAAATACCATTCGAGTTTACATTGAAGAAGTAATAATCAATAAAGGAATAACAAAATATATATAATGAGTAAATTATTAGTTGTGTTTGGAGCTACAGGACAACAAGGAGGCTCGATTATTTCCTATGTTTCAAAGGAATTATCCGGTCAATACAGAATTCGTGGAGTTACTCGTGATCCATCTAAGCCAGAAGCCCAAAGATTAAAGAATGCCGGAATTGAGATAGTTACTGGTGACGCTACCGACAAAGAGTCGCTCGTGAATGCTTTAGAAGGTGCCGATGTTGTGTTCGCCATGTCTAGTATGAAAATGGACGGCAAAGGAGATGAATTCGAAGACGGAAAGTCAATTGCTGACGCATCGGTTGAAGCTGGCGCTAAGTATATTATTTGGAGTACCCTTTCTAATGTCAGCAAGATAAGTGGCGGAGAATTGAAGCATGTAGAGCACTTTGATAAGAAGGCAGAGGTTGAAGCATACATACGTGGATTACCTATCAAAAGTGCTTTCTATTCCCCTGGTATCTTTTTCCAAAATTTCTTAGGAATATTGAAGCCACAACCAGTGCAGGATGTTTACACTATTTTCAATGTCATGAACAGTAAGTCTCTCCTCCCATTCATTGATGTAGTTGGTGATACAGGAAAGTTTGTGGGAACTATTCTCTCATCGCTTGAAAAATACGAAGGGAAGACTATTTATGGTGCTGTGAAATTTTACAATTTTGATGATATTACACAAGTAATCAGTAAGGCTTCGGGCAAGAAAGTTACTTATACCCAACTTCCAGAAGATGTTTTCAGTACTTTTTTACCCCCGGCTATTGCTAAAGATATCACTGAAATGTTTATATTTCACGATAAATTCGGTTACTACGGACCAGATACAAAATCTCTTCTCGAAGGTACACTTGATACCATTAACTTTTCTCCTACTTCGGCAGAAAAGTTTTTTGAAGCAAACCAAATTGCATTCGAGTGAAACAAATCCCGTCACCTTAATGCTATGAATTTTACGTAAATAAATATGATCTAAAAATGCAACATTTTTTCTATTCGTTACTTTGTAGACTATAGACGATGATTAGAGATGTACCATTCAATTTATTTGCTACAAACCACATTGCACCAAACACTCATGAAGCACTATCTTTCATACGTTTGCAATCACACGAGTCGATCCTGTGGATGTAGAAGCAGCCGTAAATCATACATGCAACCACCCCAAACCATAATTTAGTACCGATTCGCATTTCACAATTGATTTTAACCGACAAGGTTAACGTATCGGTTAGGTGAAACTGCGCAATTAATATTTTGGCGTACTATTAGGGCCTGGGGCAAAATGAACTAACCTGTAAAGCGCAAGTTACTGGTTGCGGGACTATGCTTACTAAAGAGTGTTGATAACTTTACCGCTGCAGGAGTGGGTGTTGTGGTTACGCAGTCTACTGACTTAAGTTTTGTGCAATGTCCTGCACATCGTTGCTATCATCACACCACCAAGACTCCCTTGGCAATGACATATTCTGCCGTAACAAAATTTAAGGAGAGGTATTACAAGACGGTTATATTCAAAACATTATCGCTAATACAACCAGGCGCTCTAGATGTAGTACCAGCTTGGAGCAATTTATAGAATCGTCTAATTTCGTAGTCATCTACTGTTTAACACATCTTTGTAATCTGGAGTTGTGTTAATTTTTGCCTATTTTGGAATGCCTGTATATAAGCAAATGAAGGGAGAAAGTTGAAAGATCTTTCAATTAAAACGATTATCGATAAAGACCGAAAAGCCCTGAAAGAATCTACACATTGATAAATAGACTTAGGGCTTCTTGTAGATAGAATTCTGAACCCAAAGCAGCATACCCTAGAGTAGCCATTCCGTAGGATAAAAATATTTCTAAGAAATTTGGGATTCATCAATAGCGAATGCCGGCACGTAGATCGCTTATAGCTTTTTGTAGAACCTGATCCCTTCTGAGAATTCGTAAAATTTCAACAATTTTCACCCCAAGTTTATATCGGAGAAAATTAGGTAAGAGGAGATCTTAGTCATTCAGTAACACATCGCATATTGATAAAAGAGAAACTAGTTAGACAAAACTTTTTTATCTTATACTGAAGATAGACAAGAATCTGGGAAGTTGTCAAAAAGGTAGTAATGGCCTTATTGAATATTACTAGACTTGATGGAGCATCAGCCGTGAAGGAAAACAAAACTGCAGTATCCATTAAGCTTAACCAAGAGATTATCAAGCACTTTCGTTACTGTCTTGCTAATGGTTTCAAACCAAAATTAGTGGTAAAAGATGGAAATATAGTAAGTATTAATTTTAACCCATGGGGCTCTTCACAAGAATCTACATACTAACAGTATAACAGTCTATTAAAATATCAGACTCTCAAGTTTACCCATGCACCCAGATAAATGAAAATCTTAAGGTGGACATTTACTGTAAGTCCAACTTCAATGGCCGTGTAGCCACTAGATTGACTGTTGTGACTGACCCGAGGTATATCAAAGACTTGGAGAAAGAACGAGCCACACAGAAGAAAAAGGAGATCACTAAAAAGCCTAGTGTAACTACAACTGTTGTGAAACCAGTCAGATCGGTACCTTCATCTCCTTCGGATGTTAATCCGTATATAATATCCAATTCTGACACGAAGACCGAAGCATTAAATAAATTCCTTTCCCTTATAGCATTGGGACCTATAACTAGAGATTCTATTTTGAAGTCCTTAGGCATGTCCGAGAAGAGTACAGAAGCGTGGATTTCTAACTACACTCAAGCTTATAATCCCAATGATACATTTATTGAGAATGATGTTTTTCCAAATATTCATAATCTTCCGGAAATTACTGCTAATCATGTCATTTTAAAGGATAAATCATACAAGGAACTTAGACCTTGGAATTGGCCCTTTTATTCTGACCAAGAAAGAACATTGATAATTAACAATATTCATAATGCATTAACAAGACTAGGATTCCTGGACACTCATCCGTTGAGAGACAGAATCACTAATGAACCTGACGATGTAGATAGACGTCCTTTGAAGAAACTGGCTTTGGGTGGTGGAATCCTTATCAGTAAGAAGCCATTTAAAAGATCTCAGACGGATTCTCCTAAATTGACTGGATCAAAATTATCTGAATCTCCACCAAAGGTACATCCTAGTACTACTAAGCTTTCTTTAAAAAGAAAGCACACTGCATACTCATCTTCCGAAGAAGATGACGAAAAGCATTCAAAAAAGAGCAAGTATGATTCATACACTTCTCCTTCTTCAATAAATGAGGAAAGCAACAGTAGCGATTCGAATAACGATGATGAATTCTCGAAGAATGCTACTGCTAGCAGCCAAGATAAAATAAGAGCATTGAACAATAACACTACCAATAACGCTAAGAAATTGACATATTATACTAATTTAGCTGATAAATTCAGACTTAAATATAGCGAATATGAAAAGTTATATAATACATTAAAGAACAACCCTAAGCGGAATGATAAGAAGAGTTTACTCAAATTATTTGAATTGCACAACAATTTATCGGAATGGAAACGTAAATTGTGGGATTATGATAGTGAAAGCAAAGCCAAGTCCAACATTATGAATTTGACAAAGCACAAAAAAACCCCAGTTCCTATTATAACTAATTCTACCGAATCTCCAGGGAGTACAGCATCGATTCCAGTTAATCAACTTCTGACTAAGCCTAGTGTAGCCAAGTCTATAAGTGCAAGTCCATCTATTTCGCATTCTAAGAGTAATAGAGTTGCCTATAATACTACCGTTTCTAAACCTACAAGACCAAAAATTTCACTCGACTATTAAAAACAATTAAGTTCATCATAGGCTTATTATAAATTCCTCTATAGAAAATTATTTACTGAATAAAATGCAATCATGTAGTAGAGTGTAGAAATTGTAAGCGATTTTTTGTTCAACGCGATAAATAATAGAAAGAATTTCAATAAAATTGTAGGTGTTCACTAATATTAGTAGTTACTACCATTCTTCGTCAAGTATGTCCAGTACACCAGATCTAAAGGATGAGACACCTCTTCCACAAGCGCAACTACCACAGATATCAGAATTAAAGAACGAAGAGACTAATGATGAGGATTCTTCAAATGAAACTGATGCACCTTTGGCCACCGCTGCTTCAACCAGAGCTACAAAGAAGAGAAAAAAGGGCCCAACAACAGGAAAAAAGCCATCTGCTGAAGTTTTGCAGCGTAGAAAGGAAGGTAGAATTAAGGCTGCAGCTACAATTGCCCAAAATTTGAAGAAGACTGGTATTGGTAGATTTGAACAACAGAATGGGTTTTCTTTGACTAGTGTTAAAACCATACCGTTAATCAATCAAAAGAACTACTATACAGACTACTTGAAAAAGGATGAACAGGTATCATTTATCAGAAACTGGAGAACCGAAAAGTTAGTTCAGCAAAAATTGAAGAATTTGAAGAAGAATAATGCAGACAAGAAGGAAGGGTCAACAGAGATAAAGAATTTTGAGGATTTCGATTTGAATGATATCGAAATTGAAATGAACAAGAAGAAGGCTAGCAGTGCTCAACCGCAGCCTGAGGAAGAAGATGAAGATGAAGAAGAGGAGGAAATAGAAGAAGCAAGTGAAGAAAAAGCCAAGCAAGGTTATGATACCATAGTTATTCATCCTGGATCATCTCATATAAGATTAGGAAGAGCTACTGATGCATTTCCTAAAACTGTTCCTACAGTTATAGCAATCCCTACTGAAAATCCTGAACAAGGCAAAGAACCTCAACCTATCAGAACCACAGACGAGAATGGAGAGGTATTCTTCAACGAAGAGTTCGATGAAATTAAGAATGTGGTTACTAAAGATTTTAAAGCTAGAATGAGGTATTATAAAAGAAGAATCTTACCAAATTCAAGAGAAACTGCAGCTAACTATAATAAAAAACAGGGACCAGAATTGATACCCGAGCATAATGATCCATATCAAAAGAATTGGATTACAGATGTTCAGGGAAAGAAATTCTTTGTCGGAGATAATGCATTAAAATTACCAATTTGTGATAAATTCAACGGCTGGAAATTGAGATTCCCAATAAAATATGGTAATTTCAACGAAAACTCTCCTGATTATAATAGTCCTCAAGAAATTTTAGGTGATTTAGCCAATATAATACTTGAATCATTAGATGAAATGGAAATAAAACAATTAGATAACTTGAAAGCTATCTTAGTCATACCTGATTTATACGATAAGATGTACGTGGAAACATGGGTCGATTTATTATTCAAAGTCGTTGGTTTTGGAAAAGTGGGTATTATTCAAGAATCAGTACTGGCCACGTTTGGTGCTGGTGCATCCTGTGCATGTATAGTTGATGTAGGTGCACAAACAACTTCCATTACTTGTGTAGACGAAGGTATGGTCATAAATGATTCAAGAATAACACTCAACTATGGTGGAGACCACATCACTGAAACATTTACAAAATTATTATTACAAAGTCAATTTCCTTACAAGGATATTAACCTTGACAGTAAAAATGATGACTGGGAATTGGCGCAAAATTTAAAACATGAGTATGCTACATTCCAAGATGCAGATATTGCTGTTCAATTATATAATTTCTACAAGAGAAAGCCTTTTGAGACCACAGAGAAGTTTGAATTTAAGGTATTTGATGAAGTCATGTTAGCTCCAATGGGTCTTTTCTTCCCTAGTTTGCTCCAAATTGCCGGGAAATCTAGCGAAAGTAGACTTTTCAGTCCTTCTGTGGATCAATATTCAACGAAGCCAAATAATCCATATTCAAAATCACAAGAAAATTTAGTGAATAATATAGTATTTTCTGATATGAATGATGAATATTTATTAACTAGTCTTAGTGAGCATAGGACTTCCAAGTCTGCTAATCCATATGCAAAGCCTAAACCTACTAAGACTACCACACTTGACAATAATAACCAAAACATATTGGTCCCATTGGAAAAAGCAATCATTGAATCCATTACCAATGCTAGTATAGCAACTGACTTTGGAAGGGCAAAAAAGTTATATGATAACTTACTTGTTGTTGGTGGAGGGCTCGCTAAGATTTCTGGATTTGACATGATCTTATCTGACAGAATCAATATTTGGAGACCAAAATTTTTATCGACAACGGCACTTGACGAGATCTTGGATTATGTTGGAAGTGAAAAGGCCAAGTCTGAGGCTGCAAAAAAGAAGTTGATTGACGAATATAAGGAAAAAAATAAGTCTTCGCCAGAACAAGCCCTCGATGACGTCGAGGTACCTGACGAAGTCATGGAAGAATTCGAGGAATCTTCTAAGTTCTCTCTTGATTTGGAATACTTGGATTCTATTAGCGAAAAGGGTAGTGTTTTGTCCGTAAATGTTCTTCCACCGCCTAGAGAGTTTGACCCAGAAATGCTTACCTGGAAGGGTGGAAGTGTATATGGTAGACTCAAAGTGGTCAGCGAAATGTGGATCACCCAAAAGGATTGGGATCTTTTGGAGAGTAGATGTCTTTACTACAAGAGTTTGTTCAATTATTAGTATGTAGACTGATATACCATCTACAATAATATGTGCAATAATATTGACAGTAAATCAGATATAGTCTGCAGTGTGACAGCTCGATCGGAATGGCATATGTCATAGAAGGTCATCCATAATGTATGACGATGTTATTTAAGTAATTTAGATTTATTATAATCGATGCTAAATGCTGTTTATGGCAATGTGTAGTTAATTTTTAAATTAGTTATCTTATTTATGACATTATCTTTAATATCCAAACTGCTAAAAGCCAATTCTTTCGCATCCAAATATCTATGAATATACCCTGCTATAAATGCACATTATGATGTTAAAATCTACGCACGAGCGCTTTAGCAACCAGAATCATTTACTTAGAAATGTACGTCATATTGTCTACACTAGGATCCACCACATGGACCTACCGAGGGATTGTTTCAGGAATTGTTGGTTTCCGCCGTGCGACATCGCTCTCGTGAACATTTATCCCTCCCTATAAATGTTTATCCAGGTGGGAACCAGGTAAGTATTGAACATCTAATTAGAAACATCAAGAAACATACAGATTTCTCTGTATTTATAATTACCTCAAGCTTTAATCACATGCTGCATAAGCTTTTGAATGTCCATCTATAATCTAAGGACATCTCTCATCTACACGCACCAATACACAATCATATGAGCTTCTCATCATGAAACAACCGTCCGTTTCCCCTCGCTAAAATAGTCGCGATCAAACCCACTATTTTAGGCACTCTCCTCGCGAACGTCGCTATGATCTCCCGCCATTTGTAATGCCGGATCTCCCATTATGCTTGGGGCCACTCCCGGTGGTGAAACCCGGTGCGAATCGGAAAAGAAAAATGTTTTGCAAACTCATTCAGCAAATTTTCACTGGGAATTGCTGGGGCCATTTGCACACCCTATTTCATAGTATTCAACTCTCTGAGATCACATAAAACACCTCGACAGCCCTATGAACACGCTGACCAACATACATATATATTAATCAATAAATAACACACACAACCCCGTATTAAAGGTTCCTTCGTAGTGGCCGATGCTCGCAATAAAGCCGTTTTTCATTGCCCTGGCTCTCTCTCGTTATTTCGCCCGGCGGGAACTATACGCCCGAAATTCGAAGTTGTCAACATACACAACACGTTTAATAAATTTAGTACTCTTTCTCTTCTTTTAATCGTCTTTTGAATCAAGCAACACTTGATAAGTTTAAGCTGATATAATCATATTACAATGTTGAACAGACAATTTATTCGTGGATTCGCCTCTACTACTCCAGCAAAGAACTACGCTTCTACCATTAAGAACTTAAAGGTTACCAAGGACACCAAGGTCATCTACCAAGGTTTCACCGGTAAACAAGCTACTTTCCACGCCGAACAAGCTATTGCTTACGGTACCCAAGTTGTTGGTGGTACTAACCCAAAGAAGGCTGGCCAAAGTCACTTAGACAGACCAGTTTTTGCATCTGTTAGAGATGCTATCGATCAAACTGGCGCTACCGCTACAGGTATCTTTGTTCCACCACCAATCGCTGCCAAGGCCATTGAAGAAGCTATTGAAGCCGAAATCGAATTAGCTGTTGCCATCACTGAAGGTATTCCTCAAAAAGACATGGTCAGAGTTGCTCAAATCTTAAAATCCCAATCCAAGACCAGATTAGTTGGTCCAAACTGTCCAGGTTTGATTGCTCCAGACCAATGTAAGATTGGTATTATGCCATCCCACATCCACAAGAGAGGTAAGGTCGGTATTATCTCCAGATCTGGTACCTTGACTTACGAAGCCGTTGCTCAAACCACCGCTGTCGGTTTAGGTCAATCCTTAGTTATTGGTATGGGTGGTGATCCATTCCCAGGTACCAACTTCATTGATGCCTTAACCTTATTCTTGGAAGACAAGGAAACCGAAGGTATCATCTTAATTGGTGAAATCGGTGGTACTGCCGAAGAAGAAGCTTCTGAATTCTTGAAACAATACAACTTGACCAGACCAGAAGGTCCAAAACCAGTTGTTTCCTTCATCGCTGGTGTCTCTGCTCCTCCAGGTAGAAGAATGGGTCATGCTGGTGCCATTGTTGCCGGTGGTAAGGGTGATGCTAAGTCCAAGATCGCTGCTTTAGAAAGCGCCGGTGTCGTTGTCGAAGCATCTCCAGCCAGATTAGGTAACTCTTTATTACAAGAGTTCCAAAACAAGGGTTTATTGTAAATGTCATTGAATAACCTATTCATCCCTCCTCTTACACTTACATATATTCGTTCATGAAATAAATTAGTAAAATTATAATAGATTCTTCCTTATACTGGTAGTGCGCGGATCATTATATTTTTCACTTTCCACTGAGGGTTTTTCAGAAGTTCTTGAAAGAACCTGGAGGAGACAACTTCGACTGAACAAACCATATTTTAATACAACACTATATATATATATAAGTATGGCTTTCAGATCACTCTTGAGGTGTTACGCCCAAGTTCCAACCAGAAATATAGCCCCAATAGCCATCAAAAATAGTATAACATTGAGACCGTTTTCCACATCATTGGTGACCTTGAAAACTAATACTTCCACAAGAACCAAAGAAAATGTACAAGATTTGGAGACCTTCTTGACCTTGATCGGTCGTAATTGTGTTGAGCATGCCGAATCATTTGAAAACGATTTAGAAAAGTTCTTGAGTACTAACTCTAAGCAAATGAAGAACATGGGTATTGATGTCTCCACCAGACGTTACATGTTAAGATGGATCCATAAATTTCAAAACGATTTGGAGCCATTAAGAGAACACAAAAGAGGAAAGAAGAAGAACGGTGGTGAAAGAAATGCTAAGACCGTCTTAGCGAAGAGAAAGGCTTTAGAAAGATTAGAAGAAAAGGAAAGATTTGCCAACGAAGAGTTAGAAGCTGAAAGAAAGGGTGAAAGAGCTTTCTAAGTTTCTCCCCTCCCCTCTGCATGGATTGTTAGCTCTTGGTTTGTGGGCTTTTCATCGGACACGAATCTTAGACGTGGTGTAAAGAATAAAAATAACTATATTGTACATAGACATCTACGATTACTGGGTTCTCCATCTGTAATCTGATCTTATAATTTCCAGTTCTAATTATCATATAACTCTATGAGTATAAATACATTTAGTCTTATCGAGAGAAAAGTCTTACTGTAGTCCTCAAACTTTGTACAAATTTTTCAAGATTTCTGACACATTTAATATTTTAATTATAATCATTGGTAATATGATAGTTTACTTCTATATATACTTATAACAAGTCATTTTTATTACATATAGTTAATTATCAGATCCAATGATTTGAGGCTGTTCTTGTATTGTGTAACTTTTCAGATCAAAATTACAATTCGCTGGCTAATATAGAATGAAGTATTTCTAATTCATTAGCTTCTAGATGATGAAATTATTATCCTTTTTTGCTATTGTTGCTTCAATTGCCGTCTTTTTCTTTGGCCAAACTTCTCTTGCTGCCAAAGAATTACCAGAAAACCCACCAATCACCCATAAAGTCTTCTTTGATGTTACTGAAGGTGGTGAATCTATTGGTAGAATCACCATCGGTTTATTTGGCTCTGTTGTCCCAAAGACTGCTGAAAACTTTAGACAATTAGCTATCTCTGACGATGCTAGTTTCGGTTACACTGATTCTATTTTCCACAGAATTATCAATAAATTCATGCTTCAAGGTGGTGACTTTGAAACTGGTAAGGGTTACGGTGGTAAGTCTATCTACGGTGGTAAGTTTGATGACGAAAACTTTACCTTAAAGCACGACAGACCATACAGACTTTCTATGGCCAACTCTGGTAAGAATACCAATGGTTCTCAATTCTTCATCACTACCGTTGTTACCAGCTGGTTAGATGGTAAGCACGTTGTTTTCGGTGAAGTCATCGATGGTTTTGATGTTGTTGACTACATGGAAAAGGTCAAGACCACCTACGGTGACCGTCCAGCTAAGGTTTTAAAGATCGCTGCTGCTGGTGAAATTGAAGTTGAAGCTTCTACTGAAGATGTTAAAGATGAACTTTAGATATATATCACTTAGTAATAATTAGTTACATATGTCTATAAAATCAATCAATCTTCACTTTTTAAATTTACTTTTAAGCCCAATGCTTCAACCGTACTACCTTTTCCATACAATGGAATATTATCAAGATACACGGAATCTGAGTTCTCGTTATCGCTAGAGGTTTGTAGAACATTGTTTAATAAACTGTCAAAAGCTGTACTGGAAATTTCATTATTTAGTATTGGTGCTGGGTTATTTGTAGAAGATGCACCATCTGTTTCTGCTGCTGTGTATGGAGTTTGCATCATAGGAGTAACTGTATTAACAGTACTTCCAGTGGTACTAGCTCTCTTTGATTCTGTGTTGTCTTGTCCTGATAAAAATACATGGCCCCCATCCTGAATACTAAAGGCACTCATTTCATCAAGTAAATTTATGGATTTTTTGATTGATAGCACACTTGAAAGCAATCTAGACGAAAGAATGTCAAATATTTTAGGTGCCTGGTACACATTAGCCCCAATAATGTAGTAATCCTGTAAGGGCATAGCAGCTTCACTATTGAGCCTTTTTTGCTTTCTGATGATCCAGAAATCTGGTTCTCTGATATGTAATAGAATGAATTCAGTTCCTGTCATTTCTCGAAGCTTAGTCTCAAAATATTTCTGTGGATTGATGTTATTAGGAGGAGGCTGGTATTGGAATTGCATTCGTAATACTTGATTATTGGAGGTTCTATCGTAAAATGGCGATTCTGCAAAATAGTCTAGCACATTCCCCGTAAATAATCCAAACTGTTGTATCCATTCGGGGCTCTTCCATTGTATTTCATCTAAAGGTTCTACAGACATGAGTTATTAATATGTATATGTGTTATTTAATAACGAAAATTGATAAATTTCATTATTAAATATTTTTCAATATTACTTGCGACTAGTGCACAAAGAATATTTTTAAGATTATGCCTTATAAGGTTTATATAAGTCTATATTACAATTATAGGATCATGGATTTTCACTCAAGTATTTCTCAAGCTCTTCCTTCAACCACTGGGCTTCTTTAGCCATTACTTCGTCGGATCTAGGGTCTCTATCGGCATCTGCAGTTGACTTGAAACCACCTGATTTCTGGAATTGAGCTTTCCTCAAGAAGAAGTCATTTTGGTCAACATCAAGGTCCTTTTTTTCCAACATTCTGTATATTTCATCGCCGTATAAGTCAGTCTTGTATCTGGGGATTAAATGGGTGTGTAGATGCGGTATACTTTGACCAGATTCAGGACCGTCCTGAATAGCGATGTTGAGAGCATCAGCCTTGTACAATTTGGCAATGAACTTATGAACTAACTGCAATGAAGTCATATAGTCTTGACTTTCCTCGGGGGTAAGATCTCCAAATCGCAATACATCTTTTCTTAATGGAACCACCAATACGTGTCCTGGAATCAATGGCTTCAAGTTGACCAATGCATATGTGTATTTAGATTTGTAAAATACCTGAGAATTAACGATATACTTATAGAAGTAGATGGCCTCTGTGGACAGTGACATTTTTTACACACACGACGAATAAAAGATCAAATGGGTCCAGTTTGTTGGAACTAGTCCACATTAATATTTAGTTCGAGGACTTTTGCACCTGTATAGAAATGCACCGTTAGGTGAATGAATTGAATGGAATTCAATGAATAAAGCACACATCACTATATAAAACCTGGTATACTGGAAAAAGGGTACTCGGGAGAGTGATTATCCATGCGTATTTGTCTAAAATTAACATGATTTCAGAAGAAGGTCTATTAATTGCTGTGCACAGAACCCAGCATGAACATTACGGTTGCGCAAAATGTACATAATATAGTGAATTGTTCCATGATCTCCCAAGAACGATGCAAATTCAGCCAATTCATTCTGAGTATGCAGCACCATTTAGTTGATCTCATTTGCTATAGCATCTCTATCAAAAACCCCACCATTTGTGGTAGAATATTACCTAAGATGGAAATGGTTGCAGAATATCTCAATTGGAAATCAGAAACGATGGAGGCATCAGATCCGGATAAAACTCGACAGAGTCACCAAGGGTTGCTTTAATGTAGGGAAGATTGTGCCTTATTACCAGCTTGTTTCATACCATGGATGTCTTGCACTGGTTCCACCCAAATATACTGCCTTCAAGGGAAACCCCGGTTAGTCTGGGGTTATTATAGAGAAATTTGGAGTTAGAAGGAATGTCTCTGCCAACTTTAATTACCTATTAGGCAGCTTCACGTCGTGTTGGGATTCTATATGACGGAAATCCAAGCATAGTTGCCTGATAACCTTATGCGTCAGCAAATCTGGCTAATGGCAAGGCATCTGAAGTCTTTAAAGCAGCCACGCCAAAATAAAGTACATAATCATCCAAGACTCTTGCACAAGTCGCAGCAAACAAATCCTTTCTCTTGTCACTTTTAACATATTATGTTCACCCTTAGAACCACAAATCAATAGTCCAGGTGTCTTTATGTCATACCACGTATTTTTCTAATCATGCTACTGAATTGATATCGAATATACCTTCTTCAATGAATGGAGTGACGATTGCAATTACCATTTTCAGGAGTTGAAAAAATTATCCAAATGGAGCTATATTTTGCGATCGCTCACAATTATAATCGAGAATCAATTTTTCAGCTCATATAGATTCATTAACAGAGTAAATGAATTTGTATTTACAATGGAATTTAAGTATGTTATGTAATTCGTAAATTGTATTAGTATCTATTCTCTATGTCTATTTATTTGTTGACCTTACCGAAGTATTCCTTAGAGTCGGCAACATCTGGCTTGATGGTTTCAGCACCTGGGGTCCAGTTAGCTGGGCAGACTTCACCGTACTTTTCAGTGAATTGGAAGGCTTCTAATAATCTCAATGATTCGTCAACAGATCTACCGACTGGTAAATCGTTGATGGTGATTTGTCTCAAGACACCCTTTGGATCAATTAAGAAGATACCTCTGAATGCAACACCTTCTTCTTCAATTAAAACACCGTAGTCCTTGGATAAGGAGTGGTTGGTGTCAGCCAATAATGGGATATCGACTGGACCTAAACCACCATCCTTCTTGGCGACGTTAGTCCAGGCCAATAAGGAGTATTCAGAATCAGTAGAAGCGAATAAGACTTGAGCGTCCTTTTCAGCGAACTTCTTAGCAGCTTCGGAGTAAGCAATGATTTCAGTTGGGCAGACGAAGGTGAAAGCTAATGGTATGAAAGCTAACAAGACCCACTTACCCTTGTATTGTTCTAAGCTAACTTCTTCGAAGACACCATCGACAACGGCGGTCTTCTTGAAAGCTGGAGCTGGTTTTTGAATAATTGGAGCCATTTTTTTTATAGTTATTAGTTATGAAGTATCAATTGATCTGACAATGAAATTTATATCCGATGAAAAAGAATGATAACCACCTGTTTAAATACTTCTGGTGGGCGTTTGACACTGACAAACCGGCTATAGATCTAGGTCCGCATTATTACTAATTTGGGAAAAATCCGGGTAAATATATTAGTGATCTTATATGGCCCTAGACCATCGCATTAGTATATGTAGCGAAGCTAAAAAGACAAGATCTATAGATCTGGAACGGAGTACGATTGATAATCAGCAACGTTAGTAATTAATTACTAGGTAATTGTGGACTGGGGTTGATAAATGTCGAATTTGGCCACACGTTATACGTTAAATAGGTAACTGTGTAGAATGTGGACTGCGTGTGTGGATGCCAGCGAATAAGTGTGGCGTCGGCGGTCGTTAGGAGTGTGGCGACCAAAGTAGTTGTGGCCCAACGAACTATCTCTTAGGAGCGCTTGCACCACCTGTCTAGCGCGACAACGATAACGTCCGATACTGGCGATCTTTAGTTTGGACGTAGAGCGCGTGAACTAATTGGGTAATAGTTTCCGATTTGCAATGTAGTAGATCTGGCGTTATCAAGAATAGATACCACGAGATTAAAGTGCACATGGAAACGAAAATAGTAGTTATCGAGTGTAGTTATGTATCTCACTGACATAAGCACTGATTTATGTTTGAAAAACAGGCAACAACTTTAAAGATGCCAAAAGAGCACCCAAAAGACAATGTGAAAGTATTAGCTTCTAGGCAGTGGATGTGTAGAAGTAGAGCTACTATTTAATATGATCAGAATTAAATTAGTATTCATTTAGATAAGTTAATTGATTTAATAATAATATATTGTTGTAGTTATAAATATAAGATATGACTTAATTACGAAAATTACAAAAACTATCAATTTTATAAAAAATTCATAATATTTCATCATTATTAACGGTGTCGAGGATGTATCAAAAAGATGTTAAGGATGATCAATAAATGATCACGTTCTCTGGCACGTGATCATTTATTTCCAGTAATTCAAAATTAAATATTCCAAAACCTACAATAGGCATACTATTTAATAAATAATTAATAATTCCTTTATTTAATAATTCTATCATGGAAAAGTTGGGATTTCACAAGGTTTCCAACAATCCAGATGTGGGCCACCATTCAATTACACACAGCAGGCCAATTATTCCTATTAGTACCCCTAGCGCCCAGAGCCAGCCTGTCAATTTCAAAAAGAGATTTGAAGTAGCAAATTGTCCATCAAACCAAGTAGCATTGGCTAATTGTATTGGTGTTCATCCTAAGGACTTTGATGAATTTACTAACAAGGCTCCAGTGTTGTTAGATGGCCATTATGTCTACTCCATACAAAAAGATGATAGCATGGAGCCAGGTACTATTGGATTAGCAGGTAATATGAGAACCTGGGGAAAATGGTCATTAGGACAGGAAGTTATTGTTCAATCATTCAGTATCCTGGAATCCACTAAACATTCCTACATTGGTAACATTGAACTCATGATTGACTTCAGATCAAGATCAAAGGCAACATCTACCCCAGTTGATCATGAAGAATTAACTCATATATTTTTGAAGAATTACGAGAATCAAATATTACAGCCTACCCAATCAATTGTAATGGAATTCAAAGGAGCTATTTATTCGATTTTGGTAACAAATATTGAAGTAATAGATGTTCAAAATCATTTGCCATCAGTGACAAACTCGTCTGATCTTTCTACCAAAGGAATACTAATTAAGCAATGTGAAATTAACTTCTTCCCTTCACAAGATTCCAAGGTTAATCTTATAAAGAAGAATAATTCTAGATCTAAATTTGCAAAGCCTAGAGCAAAGAAGAATATTATAAACCCAGACTTCAAGTTAGAGGATTTAGGTATCGGTGGTTTAAATACTGAATTTCAAGAAATTTTCCGTAGAGCCTTTAACTCAAGAATCCTTCCACCTGATCTTGCAGAGAAGTTAGATTACAAGCATTGTAAGGGTTTATTGTTATTCGGACCTCCTGGTACCGGTAAAACTTTGATTGCCAGAAAACTCAGTAAAATGTTAAATGGTAAAGAACCGAAGATCGTTAATGGTCCTGAAATGTTGAGCAAATATGTTGGTGCATCAGAAGAAAACATTAGAAATTTGTTTAAGGATGCAGAAACTGAATACAAACAAAAGGGTGATGATTCTGACTTACACGTTATCATCTTTGATGAATTGGATTCTGTATTCAAACAAAGAGGTTCAGGAAAATCAGATGGTACCGGTGTGGGAGATAATGTTGTTAATCAATTGTTATCAAAGATGGACGGTGTTGACCAACTTAATAACATCTTAATTATTGGTATGACCAATAGATTGGATCTTATTGATAATGCCTTACTTAGACCAGGTAGATTTGAAATTCAAATTGAAATTGCCTTACCAGATGAAAAAGGTAGAAAGGACATTTTATTAATTCATACAGCTAAATTAACTGAAAACAAAATTCTTGAAAGTGACGTCGACTTCGATGAATTAAGTTCCTTGACAAAGAACTTTACTGGTGCTGAGTTAGAAGGTTTATGTAACTCTGCCAAATCGTTTGCAATTAGTAGACATACAAAGTCTGGTGCTATTGCCCAAATTGATATCAATACTATAAATAACTTGAAGATTGGCCGTAATGATTTCTTACTAGCTCTTAATGAAGTTAAACCTGCATTTGGTACTGATGAAGAAGATTTGAACGGTGCTGCTCCACATGGTATAATACCTTTCAACTCAACAGTTCAAACTATTTTTGATAAGGGTCAATCATTCATTGATGAAGTGAAGTTCAGTGAAACTGAATCCATTATTAGTATTTTATTACACGGTCCACCTGGTGTAGGAAAAACTGCTATTGCTAGTACTTTGGCAATGAATTCAGATTTCCCATTTGTAAAAATGCTTTCTGCTGAAAGTTTAGTTGGTATGTCAGAGCCTGCTAAGATTCAATATATTGATAACACTTTCAGAGATGTCTATAAATCACCATTAAACATATTGGTTGTCGACAAGATTGAAACTTTAATCAACTATGTTCCTATAGGTCCTAGATTCTCCAATGAAATATTACAACTTTTGATGGTTTATTTGACTAAAAAGCCACCAAAGAATAGGAAACTTCTTATTCTTGCCACAACCTCACAATATACAACTTTGAAACATATGAACTTAATCGATGCATTCACAAACACCCTTGCTGTTCAACCAATCAAATCTGTAAAGGAAATCGAAGTTGTCATGACCAAGTTTGGTTTTATGTCCCAACCCGAAAGACAAAGTATTGTTGAGCAATTGTCTGAGTTTGAGATCAACATTGGTATCAAAAAGCTAATTCAAGTTTTGATGAATAGTAACTATCTTAAATCTGACGTCAATGGTGTGGTTGAGAACATCATTGAAGCACATACGTTTTAGTATAGAACCCTTAAAATAAGTACGCAACGTTTGAATTTTGATATATATATATTTATAACTCCTTCAATGACTAATTATCTTTGTATCCTAGCGTAGGTAGCCACAATGCTCAATAGACTTACAGTAGACATTGAGAAAGCTCTGTATTTAATTCTCACGTAAATAGCGAGTTTCAACCTAAATAAAACCTAGTCTCAACTAGATACAATCTAAAACAAATTGATACATTCTACGGACTTCTATGGACTCTACTCATAGCTAAGCTATATATATAGTTACTAGACTTCCTAATTCATACTTCTATCAAAGCTTCTAAGCACAAGATCATACAAATTTAATGCGAAGGTTACATCCTAACACCACGGCTATAAATACTTTTGAGAATTCGTAATTCTGGGTGTTGCAAAAGTAAGTAGTATATAAAATATATGGTATATATAATTACTAACAATAATTATGCTGGTGCCTCTTACTCCTTGCGAAGACGATATAACAGTTACATGGGATATGGTAACGGAAAATAGCGATAGACTTAAAACTAGACGTTTTGATCTGTGTATTAATTATCAGATTAAGGTAGGCAACTTCGATCTGACACTATGCTTACTGCAAGACGACAAGATTCTTAGAGAAAGCTTCAAGTTAAGGGAATATCTGGAGAAAATCAGTTGTCAGTGGGAAAACTGGCAGAATACAGCCGAAGACCTATCTCTCATCCAATGTGACAGTGGTGTAGAGGATATCGAGGAGGAAGAGGATACCCTGGAGACTGAATCACAACAAGTGACTATACTCAGAGACAACTTGAATATCATGCGGGATTTAAGCTTCAGTGACTGTACCAGAAGCCCATCTATTGATTTGAGTACATCCGATGAAGACGACTATTTGTCATCTGACGGGGAAAGTGACTACTATAGTGCTGAGGAATTAGAAAGAAATAGCCTTAAGTCTAGTGTCTTGAATGTCCCAAGTACATACAATCCCGAATTTACGCTCGAAGGGTGCAAAAATGTCAACAACTATCAATCATCAGACACACCTATGATTGGCCTTTCAACACCTCCAACAACACCAACAACAAGTTTATCTGAAGCAAAGACAAATGTCCTGAAATCTGTTAAGCGGAAAACAGAATTGCTTGAGAATAAGCCAACCACACCACAGAGTCCTCAAATCAGCTCTAATCGTGGTTCCACATCATACGAGATTACCATAAAAATGCCATCAGAAACCCTTAAGGAGTTAGCTTCGACCTCAATGAACATCCAACTCCAGATGAACAAGATATCTAAAGAATTGATTCCGTTGAAGGAAATGAAAAAAAATCCGGTCTATCTCTTGACAAATCCCAAACAGAACAACGTAAGTAATAACATCAAATACAACTTGGACTATGTTAAAACTCTAAGCAAATCAAAGAAGGATAGGTACTATTCCAGATTAAATGTTTTTGAATTATCAAAGATATTGGATTTGGATGATTATGATATTTCCCTAACAAAGGAAGTTGAGGTCAACATTCTTGAGATTTTCAAAGAGTACTGCAATTTTCGACTCGGGTACCAAACCTGGATCAGAGATACCACAAAGGAACAGAGAAGGAAGGCCATCGAATTGCTCTATACATACACTTCCACCGTGTACCCGGAATTTGACAAGTTCAAATTGGAGGTTATTATCAGACGTGGCAGTTACAGTCTTATGCAGAGCAGACTCCGGAGAGACAGAAGAAACAGCAAGTAACTTCGCTAGAACTCTTTTGCAACGTCGAACTCTATTGCTAATCAATAACCTTTTGCTAATTACATTTATTCATTTATTGCATAACAAAACATACATTTACACAACACATGATAAATGCACGGGCAACAAAGAACTACCACATGTGTCTTTACGCCGTGCGGGTGCATTACACTCACAAAATTCATACAATCTGCATTGCTAACCATATAACAGTACAATATGATACGTAGCTAACACATATTTTGCATACTAATATACATAATACTAACATACATAATACTAACATACATAATACTAACATACACACACTATGATCCCAGAAATAGATTGGTCATTAACCCTAGTCTACCACTTTAACTATCGCAATGATAATGCCCCAGATTTCCTCTACCGGACCCACAAAATCGCACCGCTACGAAACACTCCGGTCCCTGATATTCTTTTACTGAGCTTACGCTTTACAATAACACGTACTAGCCTAGCTCCTGAATCATCCCCTCTTTAAGCCCCATAACCTCTCATATTTAAGCGATTATGTCGTAGTTGAAACAATAAGAGAGCTTAAATTTCAATTTGGGTAAAGTCATAGCAACTAAAACTGGAGTATAGCATCCTGCACACAAGCACAATCAAAGGAATTCAAGTCTTGGGAATTGGATCTATTGTATTAAGTTTTACTTATGCAAATACTCTTATATAATTGGAAAACGTCGTCATAAAAGGGATATTTTATCGATCTTTATCAAACAATATGGGTAATAACACTTCTAGTACTAGAAAATCAGTTGCAACAACCCGGTCACTGGGTGGAGTAAGAAAGTCTACTACATCAAAAGACACTCATCACAATTTGGATGAAGAATTCAGCGATATGATACTCCACGAGGTTCGGAACCAGCAGCCAACACATGGGTTGGTTCCCATATCATCGATTCCTAGGGACGTGGCTCCGAGGAATGGTGGACTGGAACAGACACCAACAGACCATCGAGATATCTCCTACAATCAGTTTACTAGCGATCTTATTGAAGACGAGTTTAACGAGCTTAATGATGGATTGATTGATTCCGATATGGCAGAAGTGAGTAGGAGCTATTTACCACAAGATTATGGGGATAATATGGATATCGACAACATGGGTGACTATCCAAACAATATTTCCAAACCGTCTACATCAGCTAGCGAAACTCCTACTCCAGAATTGAGTAATATTAACTTCAGAAGAATATCGACTGACGGTAACGAAGATAAAGTTTTTGCTAATATAGATGGGCAACATTATCCGCAGTTAGCATCGGAGAATTATCCATATAACGACCAAAACCAGGATAATAAACTCATCCCCGTTGAAATTAAATGGGTCAACGCACAAAAAGAAGATATTAGAAAGATTTCAATTATTGGGTCTTTTTCCAACTGGAAAGATATTATTAGATTAAGACCATCTCCCGTCTACGAAAATGAATTCACCGTGACAGTCAATTTATCATTGGGTGTTCACAAATTGCTATATATTGTCAATAACGAATATAGAGTTAGTGGCCAGTTACCTACTGCAACAGATCAAGAAGGTATATTTTTTAACTGGTTCGAGGTGCTTGACGAATCACATTTGTTCAACCATATCGAAAATCAACAAAATCACGTTGGTGCATCTACAGATTATGACGCCAATATCATTCAAACCGCAGGAAAATTAGACGTTGATAGAATCCAGAGAAAGTCTAACAGTTTCTTAACTAAAATTTCAAAAGAAAATAACAACTTCGAACACATCGAATACAAAGACCCTAAATCAAGTGTCTCTGACTCGCAAGATTGCACCCCGGCACCCGATGCAAGCTCCACAGCCAACAATTATGTATCATATCATGAACAATTATCCACTTCGTTTTTGGATAATCAACCACAGCAAACACTTAGCTACTCGAGCGAAATTCCAGATATGTTTGTCAATTACGAATATTTCAAAGATAAGAGTCCAAACTACGAACTTCCAGAACCACCGCAGCTTCCGGCCCACTTGAACAATGTTTTATTAAACAAGATATCTGCTAACCAACACCAAAATCACGCTAATTCTGTCCCGAACTTAACGGACCCAACGAAAAATGGTCTAGATACCCACAAGAGACCACCATTAAGAAGGGCCGACAGCTCCTATTATGCCTCCAATAAGGAAGCATACCACTTGTCGATCCCCAACCACGTTATTTTAAACCACTTAATGACAACGTCCATCAGGAACGACGTGTTGACTGTTGCTTGCATTACAAGATACTCAGGAAAGTTTGTCACTCAGATAATGCATTCTCCAGCCGACTAACTGTACATGACTCCTAGATATACCAATTCTACGTAATTTGTATTGTGAGTACAGTAGTATTTTTTATTCAATTCTTCTATTATTTTATTAATATATACTTATACACATATAAACTGCTATATACCAATGCCAATATCCTATATTATAACATTGTAGTTTTCTGTTTGTAACTTTTGATAAATATAAAGAGCCTCATCTTGGTTGTTTAATCCACAAATACCGGCTAGTGCGGTTTCACAATTTTTTTGCATTTATACTATGAAACTCATCTGAAACATTTAGTTCAAAAACATATATATTAGACCAATAACACACTCGTAGGAGACTTAATACGTTAACAATAGGATTCAATTGAAAATGTCATGGACAGGATTGAAAAAAGTCATAAATAGAGCTGGGACTCAGGTGATGTTGAAAACGGGTCAAATGGAGGAAACAATAGATAGAGAATATGCGCTCGAAGAGAAGAGATTCAAATCAATGGAGTCAACATCAACAAAGCTACACAAAGAACTCAACAAGTACTTGGAGACGTTGAAGATATTGTCAACTTCACAGGTGAATGTGGCCGAAGTGTTATCTTCTTTCTACGGAGTAGGCGATGACATTTCCGCCAAAGACAGTAAATACGGCAATCTTTCACAAGAATACTATCAATTGGTTAAGCAATTGAATGATGAATGTCTCAGGGACCTCGAGGACCCTTATCGTCAGACTGTGTTGAATCCAGTAGCCCGGTTCAACTCGTACTATGTGGAAATCAACAGTGCCATGAAGAAAAGAGCACGGAAAAAGCTAGATTATGATGCCATGAAGAATAAGGTCCGCAAGCTAGTAGAGAGACCGGCCGATGTGGCCCAAGAGGAGAAATTGGAAACATATCAGACACAACTCACCGATTTGGAAAAAACATACGAGGAATTAAACGAACAATTGAAGGAGGAATTGCCCAGATTTATCAACTTACGTATACCCTTCTTAGACCCATCATTTGAGTCGTTTGTCAAGATCCAGCTTCGTTTTTTTAACGAAAACTACAATCAATTTAATACTCTACAATCGAAACTAGATGCCCAGACCAGAGAGGACTTTGCTAACGGAAATTTGGACAAAAAAATCGATAATACCCTATCCAAGATGAGAGATCTAACTATTACCGGTGTTTAGCATATATTTCTTTATACTTATGAATGATGTAACTACTCTTCTAATAAATCCATAGAGCTTTATGTTTGATTTTGTGTCACTCTACTCTTTTTTTGGAGGAGATTTCTAAGGAGTAATATATAGCGGTAGATACGAAAGATAACAGAAACACCAAGAGTATATGTTCAAAAAAAAGCTTTCTTTGAGGTCTTCAAGGAGCTCGCATATTGAAACATCACTAGATGAAGCATTTTGGCATTGGTATCTGGATAGCTTTCATAGAATCGAGATTACCACTGGTGATCCTATACCGTATAACAATAAGAAATATCACCACAATTCCAAGGACGTCAGTACAATTAAGAAGTACTTTGAAGAAGGAAAGTTCCAAACACCTATTGATCATGAAATTATAGCGATATTGAAATCGCCGTTCACAGGGGGAGATATTAATAAAGCGTGTTGTCTCATACGGTTCTTCCAATTGAGTGGCCAAGGCTTGTTTTTGACAAACAAAGATTACGATAGATTCGGCAACAAGATCCAATTCCTTGGGGCGGAGAATTGGGGGAATGTTATGTGCTATTTAGACACAATAATGTTTTCGATGTTTGCAAACCTAGAGAGTTTTGAGCCTATTTTATTCATATCTAACCAACATGAGAACTACCTTGTGAATCAACTATCCACGTTGCTCAGACTATATGTCAGTTTGTTGAGATCGGGACATTTGATCACCACTGATATTACCATTAGAATATGTGAAACGTTACTGAAGTTAGGATTTAAGGAAGCCATGTCAGGAAAGCAACAGGATGCATCCATTTTATTCGAGTTCTTGACTGAAACTCTTTCAATGCCGTTATTGACGTTTAAAGTGGACATTAAACATGGTGGGAAATACAATAAGGACGATGATTTGAAATATTCCAAAGAACGTATATTATTTGTTAGTATTGGCGATGAAGAGGAAATAGAAGAGTCTTCTGAAAAGGCCAGCGACGAACAAAATGAATCAGATGGTAGCGTCAATGGAGAAAATGAAATTTTGTTGGAAGAATGTCTAGAACATTATTTTAACAATTCGATTAATGTTAAACGAGAATTAGAACGTAGAGCCACATTGCAGAGTATTGCGAGAGATACCCCTGGAGGAGAAATATCGTATGCTTTGCCTGAGCTTAGTGAAATTAGCCTCGAAGATCCAGTATCTGAGCAGAATCCAACTATAACTGAAGGTTTTGAAAGCAAAAAACCAACAAATAATGTTACTTCCGAGAGAGACGGTAATAATGGGTCAGAAATACATACAAGTAACCCGACGAGCCCAATTATTGCTAGGGATAATAATGAAGTACGTAATGTGCGTAGTACTGGTTACGCTCCCAGCATAGTTTCTAAAAGCTCTCTCAGCAAGTCTACCACAAGATACAGCATAAGAGCAAGATCATCGACATTATCTATTTGGTCACTAAATGAAAATGAGAATGATGCGAAACCAAGAGAAGTTCTTCTTCCTGCTTGGATGTTCTTGAGATTATTGCCATTTTATACTGATGATAATAATATTATGGATAATGAAAATGAGAGTATTGCAAGAAATTCAAAGGAATTTATCAATAGAAGGCCAATATTACCTATTTGTTTAAAGAGATACTCATTCGACAGGGAAAAGAGTAAAGCTAATAGGTCATTAAAGAGAATAATCATTCCTCCTGTTATCAACCTTCCACAGTTTGTCGAAGATGATTCAGAGAATGACATGACAGGAAGTTTTAAATTGATTTTAGAAAGTGCAATTTGTCATAGAGGAAAGTCTATTTCTTCGGGACATTTTGTTTCTGTTGTTCGTAAAGATAAGAAAGATCTTGATGAAACCGATGAGGCATACAATGCTACCTGGTATCTTTATGACGATTTGAAGAAGGATTCAAGAGTTGTGGAGAAGACATTTAAGGAGATATTCTCCGTTGAATGGCCTTATATGTTATTTTACCGTCTTGTTTCGAATAATGAATACCAGAAAGGACACAACTCTAGTCCTGGCTCTAGTATTAGTTATAGTTCTAAACAAGCTAAGCCATTTATTATTTCTGAAGGCTTTAATAATAAGTTTTGGGTCGATAACACTTTATCTCCAGTAATTTCTAATGAGGAGCACTCATCTGAAGGTGAAGATAATAATAAGGAGGAGGACAATATATCCGTGAATATCCCCGATGTCACTACCTCACTTGAATTGTCACCGGAAGAATCTAAAGTGGTGGACATTAGAAAAAAATACTATTGGTATATTACAGACAAAGATAGAAACTATTATAAGGAATATCCAGATTCAACTATAGGGGCTAGCAGTTCTGCTGTTAGTATCAGTCCCCAGTTTAGGAGAAATAGTCAATGGAGTGAAAAATCATCGAACTATACCCAATTATTGAACGAATCCCAGTTTTCGCCGACTGTAGCGAATGAATTATATAATAAATCAGTAAATTCCAGTCAAAGTTCGATATCTGCATTTAAAAAATCACTTAAGCTGATTAAAAGTAACACCGGCTTGGGTACAGATAAAATAAATGAAAATGCTCTGGAAAGGAAAGAGTCGACTTTAGTAAGTAAAAAGTCGACGGAATTCAGACAAGACAATGGTTCTAATGAGAAATTGAAGCAGAAAGAGTCAAAGAATAATATTGCTAAAAATGAAAAGAAACTCGAAAAGCAAGAAAAGCAAGAGAAACATCGCAGACATAAGTTGAGGAAGGATAAATATAAAAAGGAAAAATGTATTGTGATGTAATTGTAATATATAGAATTAATTAGATTTAGACTAATCACATAAAAATATGTCACCATTAGACCCAGCCATCACCACTTTACTTGTTTCTTGTGGGTGGAATTTGATGCAGTTTATTAATTTATCATTCATCTTTAATTTAGTGACGATCTTCGTAGTTTTCCAATCCCAGAAATAGGCATATCCTTTCGAATCTCCACTCATTAAAATTTTACCATCAGGAGATATGTCTATATCGATACCATAACCAGAATTGCTATGACCAACGAATGTTTTCTTTTTGTTGAATTTGAACTTTCCAGAATTATGAACAACTTGAATGGAATTGTCCATACTTTGTAGAGCAAAGTAATTCCCTTCAGGATGTGAAACAGCTGAAGGCATTGAATATTGTTGTGGACTATTAATAACCTTTATAGGAATATTAACGTTCCATTTCCAAATCCTTACAGACTTGTCATCTGATGTGGATATGAACTTATCGTCATCCAATGCCGTTAATGAGTTAATTGCACCCATGTGATGATCATATGTTCTAATTGGAGTTTGGTATTCAACAATGCTGTGGTCAAAATGCTCTATTTTATGATTCGAGAACCCTACTATGAACTCGTTGTCATTATTAGGATTGAATCTTATAGTGTTTGGAACTGAACTAGATCTGAACGTTTTAACAATGTCACCAGTTTCTGTATTCCAAAGATGAATGGATTTATCAAATGAACAACTGAGAAAATGGGAGCCAGTACTGTTGAAACAGATATCTTTCACCGCCTGAGCATGTCCGTAGTATCCTCTTAATGGTCTTCTCTTATGATACATATCCCATAGGATTATTTTACCATCATTTCCACAGGAGAGAAGTAAATGGCCAGATTTTGGAAAAAACTCTAGTTTGGTGACACCCTTTGTATGTCCCTTAAACGTATGAATGACTTTCTTAGGAACAAAGCATTCCCAAGAGCCTTGCTGTTTCCTTAAGTCCACCAGAAGATCATTGGGAATATGCATGTAGGTTCTTCCCAAGTAATCCTTTTCAACACCTCCCAAGAACTCGGTAGTAATTTTTTCTTCTCCTTCATCCTCAGACAGAAGAGATTCCTGCTCCTTCTTGTCCTCTTGACTGGTTTCTTCCGGTTCTGAATATGTGTCATTATCTGATTGTTCATATTTGGCCCATGGACCCATAAAATCAAGGTCTCCAGGATTGCTATTCTTGACTCTTTTACGTTTCAACGTCTTCGAAATCCTTCTATCAGTCTTACCAGCCAATTCTTCAGACCTTAGCTTTAATAACGCATTATCATAATAAGCTTTTTCCACAGTATTGGCAAATGTTCTCTTTTTCAGCTCAAGATTAGCTCCAACATCCTCACGATGAGACAGTGTACTAACAGCTTCATTTAGATCAAATTCACGATTGAACTTTTCATTCTTTGTAATTCCAGTGTCTTCATCGTCAGACGACGAAGAATACCCTTCCACCAATGCCATATGTTCTGTTGTATTTGCTTAAAGACGTAATCTTGGTATTAAGTATGTAGTACAAAATCTCAGGCATCGCTCCAACTGAAAAATTCACAAACCACCAAGAGTAACCATTTCGCTTTCTTTCGAAATTTCGTATTAAATAGAGAATAAAATGGGTAAAAGAAGAGTCGACGAAGAAGACTCAGACATAGATATTAGCTCCACTGACTCTGAAGGAGAAATCGAAGAAACGGAAACAGGAGATGTGGAAGAAGAACTTGTTAATGTTGATTTTGACTTTTTTGATTTGAACCCAGATGTTGACTTCCACGCCACCAAGAACTTCCTTAGACAATTGTTTGGTGACGATGCTACCTTGTTTGATGTTTCTGCGTTGGCAGACATAATTTTGACCAAGAATGCAGTTGGTACTACCATCAAGACCGATGGGAAGGAAAGTGACCCCTTTGCATTATTATCCGTGGTAAACTTGAGTGAAAATGCAAGTCAGCAAAGTGTCAAGAAGTTAGTGGAATACGTATTCGAAAAGACAGCCAAACAAACACAATTTAACATGATATTAAGAAAATTGCTCAACAGCAAGAAATCCACAAAGGACACATCCAAACAACCAAAGGTCGGTTTAATTGTAAGTGAAAGAATGATCAACATGCCAGTAGAGGTTGTTCCACCTATGTACAAGATGTTATTAGAAGAAATGGCCAATGCTGAAGATGCAAACGAAAAATACGAATTTGACTATTTCTTAGTTATCTCCAAGGTTTACAAGTTAGTTGGTGCCAATATCAACGACGAAGAGCCAGTGCAAAAGTCCAAGAAGACAAAGACCCCAGCTGACAAGCCAGCTCCAATTGAAATGGACTACTTCCACTACGAAGATGAAGTATTGGAACAAAATGCAAAGTACACAGGTATTTATGACTACACCCAAATCAAGCAAGAAACCGACTCCAGAAGAGTGTTCTCAGAATATGGTATTGATCCTAAGTTGAGTTTGATCTTGTTGGACAAGGATGCCTTAGCTAAGGCTGCTGTTGAAATGCAAGAGAAATTCCCTCCATTCTGAGGTAAAATGCAGCTAAAATTTGTGGTGTTAGCTCACCAGAATCCCCAGTCTTTGTACATTAGAGTAATATCACGAGCTACCTATACGTATATAAAGCTATATATTCCTAGTATTCCTCCATCATTAGTAGTATAATAAAGTAGAGTCTTTAAAGTGAAAAATAAATTTGCCAAATCGCACGACCATCGACTGCTGAAATTTTTTTTTTCAGATTTCAATCCTTTCGTTGATACATATAGTATAGAATTTTCATTACGACGAAACGACTATGGCACCACCTCACAAGAACCATAATTTTCGTCCAGAAAATGTGTTAAAGCGTGCTGAAGATTTGATCGCTGTCGGGGAACCAGAAGCAGCCTTAGAAACTTTATACGAATTAATCACCTCCAAGAGAACTCGTTACTTATTAGTTGAGGACTTGGAACCAATTGCATTATTACTTATTAAGTTAACTGTTGACTTGAGAAAGGGTAAGGTTGCTAAGGATGCATTACATCAATATAAGAAGAATGTGCAATTATCTGAAAATGGTTTAGAATCCGTTGAAGTCATTGTTCGTAAATTCATCGAATTAGCTGAATTGAAGTTGGATGAAGCTCAAGCCAAGGCTGATATTGCTCTTGACCAAGAAGTCGAAGAAGACTTGGAAACTGCCCAAACTCCAGAAAGTATTTTATTATCTGCTGTTTCTAGTACCGATTCTGCAGACCGTACCGAAAGAGAATTAGTGACTCCATGGTTAAGATTCTTCTGGGAAGCCTTGAGAGCTTGTTTAGATATCTTGAGAAACAACTCCAAGTTAGAAGTCACTTATTCTGCTATTGTCAGTCAAGCATTCAAGTTCTGTTTGAAATTTGGTAGAAAGGCCGAATTTAGAAGATTATGTGAATTATTAAGAGCACACATGCAATCTGTCACTACTCAGGTTAAGACTACCAACACCACCAATGCTATTGATTTATCTGATGCTGACACTGTCCAACGTTATCTTGAACAACGTTTCTCCCAATTGAACATTGCTGTTAAGTTAGAATTATGGCAAGAATCTTTCCGTTCAGTTGACGATGTTCACTCTTTGATCACTGCCTCTAAGAAGGCCCCAAAGCCACACATGATGACCAACTATTACGAAAACTTGGCCAGAATTTTTGCTGTTTCTGATAACGGCTTATTCCATGCTGCTGCTTGGAACAAATTCTTCAACTTGTATTCTCAATCTCCAAACGCTACCGATGAAGAATTAGGTCGTTATGCTTCTCTTCTTGTCTTATCTACTTTGGCAACTCCTCAAAGAAATACCAGTAGTAATGAGACTGTTATCGACGATCACAAGGCCAAAAACTCCAAGTTGTCCTCTTTATTAAACTTGAACCACGTTCCAACTAGAGAAAGTTTATTAAACTCCATTGTCAGCAGATCTATCTTAGGCTACGTTGACCCAACTATTAGAAAGTTATTCGAAGTTTTAGAAGAAGGTGAATTCCACCCACTTACCATTAAGGACAAGGTTTCTGAAGTTTTCAAGAACATCGAACAAGACAAGGATTACAAGCAATACATTCCTCAATTAACTGAAGTTGTCTTAATCAGATTATTTCAACAAGTCTCCCAAGTTTATGAAACTGTTAAGTTAGATTTCTTGGTCAACTTGGGTATTTTTGAAGATATTGAAAATACCTTAACTTCATTCCAGGTTGAGGATTTAATTGTTAACGCTGTTAAGGAGGGTCACTTGGCGTTAGTTATTGACCACGAAGCTGGTGTTGTTATCTTCAAATCTAACCCATTCGAAGAATCATTCAATGAAACTTACGTTGAAAAATTACAAGTTTCCCCAGCTGAATTGGTTAGAAATCAATTATCTAACTTAGCTCGTGTTTTAGTTGAGTCATCTAAGATCATTGATGTCGATTACGAAGCTCGTGCTGAAAAGACTCGTGAAGAAGCCTTAAAGAGAGCTCTTGCTAACATGATTGCTGAACAAGAAGATATCGAAAACCGTGTCAAGATTATGGAAGAACGTAAACGTTTAGCTGAAAAGATCAAACGTGACAAGGAAGAAGAAGCTGCTAGATTAAGACAAGAAAAGTTAGCTGCTGAACAAAAGGCCGAACAAGAAAGAATGGTTGCTGAACAAGAAAGAAGAAACTTAGAAAGATTAGAAAGAGAAAAGGTTGCCGTCAGAGAAAAGGAAAAGAGAAAGATTGCCGAAGAAATTAATGCTAAGGGTATTATCAAGCTTGATTTGGACAACTTGGGTGACATGGATACTGACAAGTTACGTATCATGCAAATCGAACAATTGAACAAGGACAAGAAGTCGTTAGAAGAAAAAATGAAGGTTATCGCCAAGAAGAACGATCACACTGAAAGAGCCTTCAGACGTTACGAATTACAACACTTGGAAAAGGATGCCGAAGAACACAAGATCGAAGAAGTCAAGAACTACGAATTAATCAAGGATGTCAAGATCAACAAGGCCAAGAAGGAACACGCCGAAGCCTTATCATTGAAGGAACGTTTAGGTCGTCTTTTACCAGAATACACTTCTTTCAGAGCCACTGTTGATGGCAAGAACGCTGCTAGATTAGCCGAATTGAGAGCCAGAGCCCAAGAGGAACTTGAAAACGCTAAACAAGAACGTATTGCTCAAATCAAGGCTGAACGTGCTCATGAATTAAGGATCCAAAGAGAGGAAGACCAAAGAAGAGCTGAAGAAGAATCTGCCAGATTAAAGAAGGAAGAAGAATTAAACAGATGGAGAGAAGAATTGAGATTGCAAAAGGAAAAGGACGCCGAGATGCTCAGAAAGAGACAAGAAATGGAAAGCGAAATGGCTGCTAGAAGAGCTAATGTTACCAGTGCTTCTTCATCTCCAGCACCAGCTGCTCCAGTTTCTCCAGCTACCCCAGCTACCCCAGCTGCTGCACCAGCCAGCAATAAACCATTAACCTTTGCCGAAAAGTTAAGATTAAAGAGACTTGCCAAACAAGGTTGAGCTACCTCATGATATAGTTTAAATAATTAAATGTACGAAACTCTTTATAGTCCATTTTTATGAAAAAAACCTGTTGATATCCAGCTCCTGTTGAGAATGCGAGTGAAATATTGTTAGAATTCAATTGTTCTTTTTAAAACCCCAATAAAATATGACACCAAAGAGAGTTACTATAGTTGGATCATTGAATTATGATCTTGTTACTTACACTGACAAAGTTCCAGCTGGAGGAGAGACTTTTCAAGCTACATCGTTCGAAAACCACTTAGGTGGAAAAGGTCTCAACGAAGCGTTGGCTATATCGAAATTGACAGATAAGAAATTGAATGGTGAAGTTCGTATGGTTGGTAATGTAGGAGACGATTCATTTGGTAGGGAATTGAAACAAGCTTTGGTCGATGCTGGTGTTGATACTGCCTTTGTCAAGACTTTAAGTGGACAATCATCAGGTGTGGCGGTGATTATAGTAGAAAATTCAGGAGAAAATAGAATATTGATTACTGCTGGTGCTAATGGTCAATTGAAGCCATCTGATGAAGATTACAGCATATATTTTCCAAGAGATGTCGATCAAACTGGTGATTTTGTATTGGTTCAAAACGAATACCCAGATACCGTGAAAACCATTGAATGGTTAAGGAAAAACCATTCGAAAATCAACATAGCATATAACCCGTCTCCTTTCAAAGTAGAGCTTATGACAAAGGAGTTTTTATCTCAAATTGATTTTCTTATTGTAAACGAAGGTGAATCGTTAGATATCGCCAAATGCGTATTCAGCGAGGAAGAACATACTCTGTTTCTCAATAAGATTGACAATGACAAAGCGAAGGGATTCGAAGAATTGGCTAGTAAAATACAGACTTTGATTGACCAGGATAACATCCGTACTGTTATCATTACTATGGGAAGTCTAGGCTCCATCGTATGCCACAAACAACTTCCACCGACATTTTATGAATCTTCTAAAGTCGCCAGTGTTGTTGATACTACGGGAGCTGGTGATACTTTCTTTGGAGGTGTAATTCTGAAGTTAGCAAATGGATCTAACATTGATGATGCAATCAAGTTTGCTACAGCTGCTAGTGCCTTGGTGATTCAGAAGAAGGGTGCAGCTGAAAGTATTCCTACATTTGAAGACGTTAATAAATATGTGTAATAAGTAAATATACACTAAGATTAAATAATTTTTTTGATCTTAACTTAAGACTTTTACATGTATTTTTTTTTGAATTTTAGAGTAGCGAATATTAATAAATTCAAACAATACAAACGAAGGGTATCCAAAAAGATGACCATGTGTCCTTGTATTCTAGTGTCTTTGACTTTTTTCTTTAAACTTATAATCTAGTTCTTTCTGGAGCGTAAGTTAGCTTCTGGTTGAGGAGTTGGGGTGTTATTTCTACCTGAGACATGAACATATTCGTTAACTTGGGCAGCAACACCACCTTTGATAGACTTGACCTTTTGAGCTTTCTTGGAAGAGGACTTTCTGTATACATCAATGTAGAAAGCAATGAACAACACAAGATATGAAGATAAAATGGCACAACCAGAAAAGGCAGCAAACATTTCACCAGCACAATCACCACAGACAAAAAGAGTATTAGTGTAATGGGGCAAGTAAGTGAAAACAAGCTTTTGGTAGGTAGCGAAATAGACAAAACCTAAATCCAAGATAAATTGAATAATTTGGAATCTAGTGACCCATTCCTTCCACCAAACTCTAATACCTCTGGCAGCTAAGAAATAGTACCAGTACATAACAACGTGGACACCCAAGTTCAAGGTTATTGGAACCCATGAAATTGGAGTTAAACCAATCAATTGGGTGTAACATAATAACGCGGTAGCACCATGATGGTAGGTGTGCAAGAATGTCAACTTCTTTTGCTTAACAACTAAGAAGACAGTATCAATGAATTCAGCGTACTTGGTCATGTAATTCAAGAAGTATAAGCAGACCAAAGGTTGGGTCCACGCATTGCTGTTACAAATGGCGTAAAATAACCCGTTTTTGTAGATCATTGGGATCAATTGTTCGGCCATTAATGTGAGCAAGGTTAACGAAGCTGTGGTCAAAATAAGGTTGTGAATTTGGAAAAGACCGTTCAATACAAATGGCTTGATTTTGAATTTCTTGAACACATAATCTCCACCGAATATAACAAAATAGTAAGTAGCGATCATTAATGCTACTGGAGGCAAAGTAGACAATGGCAATTCACCTTGGACGAATTCAAACTCAGAAGGTACAAATTTACCGCTAGTGACTTTAGAAACAGCATAGTCAAAGTTGGACCATAAGTCAAACACAAATGGTCTATCAATAGAAGGCAAAAACTGGGAAAAATCACACATATTAAGGAACAAGAGTATTAGGGACAAAATAAACCAATAATACCAATAACTTTCTAATAAATAATAGCTATTTAACCACCAATAAATAAAGAAAACAACTGTTGTTTTTGTATATAAATTAGACGCCAATATTAAAAATTTCAACGCGAAAATGTCGATGGCATTACTAAAAGTACAATTGTACTGTGATTTTGTTAGGAAAATCTAGCGATAGACAATAGCTTATATAATAGTAGTAGAATAAACGTAGCGATGGCAGCTAGACCAGAGGGTACAGATAGAACAGAATTTGCTAACGATAGTCTGTCGTACGAGAGTGGGAGCGAGTCTGATGAAGAGGCATCATCGAGCGACGACGAAGTTATGGTGAAACCTGTGTTTTTGAGCAAGATTCAAAGAACCCAAAAGAAGACAAGTGGCCCAAATGATGCGGAGAAAGAATCTAATAATATCACAGAGACCGCTGGTTCAACCAGGGTCCGAGAAATGGTGTTGGAGAGAGCTGAAAACTTAGGTTCCATAGAAGTTAATCAAGATGCAAATGAAGATGCTTTCAATGGTATAGACGATGGCGATGATATCGACCCAGAAAAGGAATATATCGAGTGGCGGGCGAGAGAACAAAAACGATATGCCAGAGATACAGAGGTACTTCGTAATGAGGAAAGGACTTACGAAGAGAAGATCAAGAGGGAAACCATGAGCGAAGACCAGTTGCAGATGAAGTTTCTCGAGCGCAAGTCCAAAACCGGTTCAGACGACCGCAAAGATAATGTTGGAGAAGGCAGCCAGGACTTTCGTAGAGGAGTGTTTTTCAAAGACTGAGAGACGGTGGGGATCCCGGATGCTCTGTGGTCCTGTGATATGATATGATATGATATGACATGACATGGTATATAAGGCGTGTATAATGATAGGTACGATTTACGAGTATATAGAAGGTGTTGAATAATACTTACACTAGATTTGATGTCAAATTCAATTGCGCATCTGGTTCGAGAGAGAACACTTCAAATATCTCACGATGCGCATTGCGAATTAATACCTCCCCATTTTTTGCGTATTCGAGTCAATGTCATTAATCCCATTACCCAAAGGTATTGTAGAGGTCCTGAACGACTACTTACCTCACCAACAGCACTCCAAAACGTTTGTGACCCTAACATATGCCCAATCGCTAGACTCGCGGATTGCTGCCATGCCAGGCGAACAGACCAAAATCTCTCATTTAGAAACCAAGACGATGACCCACTATTTGAGATCGAAACATGACGGGATTATGGTGGGCGTCGGCACTGTTCTTGCCGATGATCCCAAATTGAACTGCAGATATGTAGATGAAGCCACTGGAATTCAAGGTGCTAGTCCCAGACCAATTGTGCTTGATCCTAATGGAAAATGGATATACCACAAATCACAATTGAGACAGATATGCGACAAGAACTTGGGATTGGCACCATTCATCCTTGTTGATGAAAAGGTATCACCATTGGTGGAGGATGAAGATGTTCTTTGTGGCCAAGGTGGACAGTTTATTAAGCTTCCACTTAAAACCAGTAATCGTGCCACCAATTGGGACATTATACTCAAAAAGTTGCATGAACTTAAAATAGCGTCAGTAATGGTTGAAGGTGGAGCCACCGTAATAAATGATCTTTTATCGTATCGTGTTGACGAGAGGGCCGTAATAGATGCATTGATAATCACTGTAGGACCCGTTTTTCTTGGGAATCAAGGTGTAGAAGTTAGTCCCCACGGAAGAGTTGAATTAGAAGACATAAAGTGGTGGCATGGGATCCTGGACAGTGTGTTATTTGCCCGAGTCAATAACTGATTTAGAAATATGAATGTTACTATATTACAATTTTTCTACCTAATGCTATTTAAGTGTGATTCCCTAGAGGATCATAACTACTTCAGCGTCATTTTTATTATGTAGAAACCAACAAAAAAATAAAAAATACCAATAGTAAGCCGGAGGATGATTGGAGACAAAACTTATAAACAGATTCTGTAGGAGGCGTAACGACCAGAAGTTTCTGATCTTCTGATGATCTTGACTATGTCACCTCTCTTTAAACCCAAGTATCTAGCAACTGGGTCTTCTCTTTGGATTCTTGGTAATTGAGATTCCTTTAATCTATATCTTTCTAACAATTCAACTCTTTCTTCCTTAGATAATCTGATATGCTTTGGAACCAATTCGTGGTGGGTAATATTGATGATCAAGTCACTTTCTTGGAATGTTTCAATAGATGCTGGGGAAACAGTTGGAATCAACTTGTTAGCACTTGGTGTGATGGAATTTTGATAGATGAAAATACCAGTACTGAAGTTCTTTTCACTGATGTGGATACAGAAGTTTCTCATGGTTTTGATACCAACAGATGGTTCGTCACAGAATTCAACCCATAAAGAACCCATGTCAGGGAATCTTTCTAATGTTTCGGCAGTTGGGTTGGCTTGGAAACACATCAACTTTCTTTGTGGAGTGTTCATGCTATCACATATTTTGGATCTGAATTCGTCCAAACTCATGTCGATTTCTTCTTGTCTGATATAGTATCCCTGTTAAACATATGTTAGTACTAGCATTTGGAATTGGCCGTAAACCATAAAAAAATTAAATGTATGGATTACCACCGTGGAAGAAGTCACTTACTCTGTCTCTAACCATCTCCTTGATGGTCTTGAATGATCTCCATAAACGAGAAATAGTTCTATTAGTTTCTTCCATGATATATGACGACTGTTTTATCTATATTAAGATCTAATTGAAACGTCCTTAGTTTTATTATAAGCGGTGTTTTTCACTTTTCTCATCACTAAAAAAATTACTCACGTGATCCAAAAATTATACTTATGTGACACAAAACCACTTACATTACCTATGGCGAATCCATGATACTAGTTAGTTACTGCAAATGAATTCGTATTAGATAAGGGGAGACCATTTGTAGAGTAAAAGTCACCTGAAATATTATAGTTAAATTTCAGGTGAATATACAAAACAACGATGTCATACAGTGTAAAATATTATATTTTATTAATACTTACGTCTGTAGGAATAAAATCTTAGGTACCTGTCATTGCTAGGAAACTTAACTATGATAATTCTGAATCAATAGACTCATGTAATTACTATATAGAGAGGAACTATATTAATATACAACAGCTGGAATATAACTTAATATAGTTATATAAAGTTAATATAATACGTACTAAAATATCTTATAGCCAAGCTAATGTAAGGAAACTGGGTTCTAATTAGGTAATTCTTATAATCTCTGTCTTATATACCTTACTTATAATTTAAAACGTTAACTTGTTTTGTGGTGAAACTTATTCACTTATTTATAACTAACTATTACTATAACTAGATCCTAATTTCCTTGATTCTTCATTCTTAAGACTCAAGGTTACACTACTCTTATTTATAGTGTTCATATTCCAATTGTGTTAATTCTTTGTATCCCACATGTGTATCTTTGTACCTTTCAGTGGTATTCCTAACATGGTACAACTTTTGTACTTCACGTGTGTATCCTTGTGTTCATTTACAGCTAATAATTACGACTCCGTGGCCAAGCTGGCTAAGGCGTAAGACTGTTAATCTTAAGATCGTGAGTTCGATCCTCACCGGGGTCGTATATTAATTTTTTAAATTTCTCAATTATATATTGAACACTTACGATCAATTTTAGGTTAATCTGAATGGATTTATTCTAATGGATTTTTCTATGTGAATTTCTTATGAATCGTATTTCCTTCTATATCTTAATTCTATATCCGAGCTGCTCTTCCAAATTTTCGTCTTGATCGTTTGCAAAGTCATATTATTTGAGAGTTCAACACCTTTACAATCAAGAGCTAACCAATTAGCTGGAGGAATTTTATCTTTCATTTCTGAGGTTCTAGAATCAAATTTAGACATAAGGTAAGCTAAAATCTTGCTCACTCTAAGCATATTATGAGAAGTAAGCTTAATGGAGCTTTCTAACGACGGAAGTTTCTTGATTCTCTTTTGTACTTTGCCTCCAATTTTTTTATCTAAAGTTAGTTGTCCATAATCACATTCTACCAACAAGAAAGCAATTTTTGGAGGCTCCTTAATTGGGTATAAATTATAAAGTAACGGCTTACCCAACCAAAGAGGGACATAATACCTTAAATCCAGTACTAGTGCGTCTATTTTATCTTGTTCATATTCGAGTTTATTGATATCTTCCAATTTGAAAGCACATAAATCACGTAGATTCCCTAAATCTGGTGAATACTCAAATATGATAATATGTAAATTCTGCGGGAACCGACTTATATTTATGATTGGTGCATATTGAAAAGAATCGTTACTCAGTGGAATTGGGTCAGATCCATGAATCTTTAATAGCGAATCGGTTAACTTGTTCTTACCAGAGTTATAGTCCTCTATGTATTTTGTTTTGCTCAAATGTAAAAGCTTCAAAATTGAATCTCCCAAATCGGTATCGTCATAAGATTTTAATTCATTTTTAGTAATGTCAACACCTTCATTACCAATAGACTTAGGTAAATCTTCTAAACTGCCGATCGTTGATGCCGAAGGTGTTGCATTATCTCTAGATTCATCCTTTTGACGAAATTGCTTTTTCCCTAGTGTTTTCAATTTTCTTAAAGAATTCATTTGGCTCTCTGCAGAGTTCAGTGTTGCAATAGATTCACTGAAAGATGATAAGCTTGTTGATTTAACAACCTTTTGCGCCTTTAATTCATCTCTTAAGTAGGAATCAAATTGACGTTCATACTTTACATAGTTATGGAATAATGAATTGATAAGGATAGCAGAGAGAAGGAATTTATCATCTTCCAGCACCGACGTTTTCTTTTTCCATGGATTTTTATTCTCTGGAGAAGAATGAGAAAGGAAAGGATACAGAGCAATCATTTCATCGTAATATATTTCTATATTAGTAAACGAATTTTCCTTTAACGTAACCATCAATTTCCCTGCTTTAATTTCTATATCACACCAGTCATTAAACGTATCTGAAGTTTGATGCTTTTGAAATATATCATCCATTTCCTTGTGTCTATCTTCTAACAGCTCCTTCGTTATTTCCATCTGTTTAATACCACGGTACGGGAATGTGTTGACTTCTTTACACATAAATATATCCCAAATTTTAATGTCACCATTTAAATAAAGCACCAAAATATTTCTCTTATCGTTGAATAATTTTTTTGAAATAATACTCAAAGGTTCAATATCGAAACTCTCGAATGGCATAAGATTAAATGGAATAATATTTATTTGTTCTGATTGTAATGGATTCAATAATATTTCAACAGGGATGTCATTCACCTCAGGTAGTTTATGATCTACTTCTATGTTTTTCAGTATATTTATGAATTCTTGAGAAGGGCCACCATTCACATTAAGAAACATTGAATTATATTCAGTATCATCTGCTAAATCCACTGGATTAGAATTGTCCATGTTGTGAACCGATAATGGGTAATTTCCCGAGAATGATGATTGTGCATCTAATGCATTTGAATCCATCGATAGATGACTAACCAAATCATAAAAATCAGAATTCAAATCATTTTGATCTGGATTTCCCTCAATTAGGCCAATTTCATCAGTCATTTGATTCTCATGGGTATAATAGTAATCTAAACTAGATCTCAAGTGTTGGTACTTGGACAATTGACTAGTATCTGGTATATAATACCTATTCAATGAAGTGTAGGTTGATGCAAATAAACTAGAAGGATGTCCGTTGGTATCATTATCCTCGACGCATAGAGAAGTGATTGGGTAGTCTGCTTGTGCTATAATTGTAGAAATCCCAAGATGTTCATCTATTAATAATTTCTCATTGGTTGTAAAAGTCTCAAAACCATTTGATTGAAAGGATGAATCATGAGTAGATAGACGGGACAAATCAGTCTTTACTATTCTGCCACTTCTATCACCAGAATAAAACACATTAAAATCCGTTCTTGAAGAGGTATCATGCAAAGCAGGATTTGAAGATGCGGAGGTAGCTAATGACCAGATCGCATCATCATGAATATCAAACTGTTTATATACTTTAAAATTTCTCAAATCCCAAAGCTTGATAGTTGAATCAGATGACCCACTTAAAACAAATCTAGAATTCATCAATAAGCATCGAATATTATCCTGATGGCCGATTAATTTTTTGATTAAATTAGAGTTTGAAGCTGCCCGTCTATCATAAAGATTAATTCCATTATTTGGCCCACCAGTGGCTATCATGTATGAATCATTATTTGCGATGGAATAAATAGAAAACGGTACACTGGTGGAATCTGCCTTATTTTGGATTTCTTGGATTGGCTTTAATGTATTTAAATCCCATTCAACCGCTTTACCGTCCAACCCCCCACTAAATATCACATTGTCGAAATGATGGTACGACAATTGTTTCACATAGTCTGTATGAACATTTGCAAACTTATGGATTCTGTTATTTGGAACCTGGTCTTCCAGAGATAGATTTTGACTCAAATCCACGAGTTTAACTGACAAATCTGACGAACAAGAAACTAATGACTGGTTTTTGTTCACCAACTTTAAGTCGTTTATCCAATCAAAATGCAAATCAAATGTATCCACTACAGAGTATCCAGAACTATGCCTGTTGGAAGGATTAAGAGGGTTGGACTTAATCGACATCTCAAGTTTAAGTAGCTTTTCATTGTAGTCTTCTTGGTGCTCGTTATCTTTCTTGTCAAACGTTGGTGAAAATTCAAATTCTGGTGATTGGAATCTTTCCCCCTTCTCAGCTTGCCATATTTTGATAGTTCCATCACGTCCACCTGTGAATAATTGTTCCGAATTAGATGAGTACTGGATAGCATTCATTGGAAGTATATGGTTGGTGCCTTCATCAGTATGACCTAGCACATATGCTAACCCTTTCTTAGTCTTGACCGACATCTCCTTTTTCCTTCCATCCACTTATCACTATTACAAAATTGAGCGTCTATTCAATGGTACGTATAAACTGGTTTATCTAGCGTCTATTATTTCTAAAAAAATCCAATATAGAATATTCGACCCCATAGACTCAATTTTTTTTTGGCAACGGATTAAACTTCTGGGAAGATTGGAAATTTCCTCAGCGGTTAAAAATTCCCTGCACTAATTTTGAGTGTCGGTAGCTACAACGAACTTGCAATGATTTACAATGGTCTACAATTATGTGATGGTATCATTGATGCTTAAGGGACATGATTGCCATTGTGGACGAGTATATGAGAAGTAGATGTTTTATGATATACTGATGGCCGTCAAATACGGGGACCGCCGGTAATATAGCGACCGTACTACCTATAATTACTGATATCAATCCTCCCCATTCCCTTGTTCGCTTAAGGGATAAACAATAGCGACCGCAGATCTTGTGGGAAATCGCGCTCCCCTAATTACTAATTGATGCCAGTAGGGAAAATTAAATGTTGGTTCGACGGGCAAATACTCGCGAACCAAGCGGCCTAATTGTGGAGCAATTTTTGAAGAGACAAAGAGGAGATAGGGGTTTGAACCGTTCGTTAAATGTCGTTATGTCGTAGATGACGTAATAATCGAACTAGTACTTTTGGTGAGGGTGAAATGTCGCATATATATATTATGTCTCCAATGTCGTAGTATGCACAATAGATGTAAACTATCTCAAGGTTTCGTTAGTCTTCAATCTAAATCTGCACCATTAGTGATAGAAAAATAGCCTATTAGTCTCATCATGTCTACAACGATTCAGCTAGAGCTGGAGCTGGAATACGCTTTTCAGCTAAAATCGGCTGTGTATTTAATGGTGGCTAAAATGGTAGAAGAAAACTTGGTCCAAATCGACAACAACATTACTGCTACACCGACATTTATAGCTTCATTGGTCGAATTGGTGTATAACCAATTGGTTAATTTAGGAGAAGACCTTGAGCTATTTGCTAATCACGCAGGTAGATCAACCATCAAGCCTGCTGATATGTATATGGTAACCAGAAAAAATGAAATTTTGACACAAGCATTAAAAGAAGTTGAGACTCAAATTCGTTCAGAGAAATGATTATATGTGATATCTCAATTGAACCAGACCCGTCTCGTTCTCAGAAGATTCTCAGAAGTAATATGGATCCATGTGCGACCCTAGTTTCTTCAATGTTCGATCAATACTTCCATGGTGTTTCCCATGTCCGATTCCCATCACATTTTCCAAAACACTGGACCACTTTTAATGCAATAACGTTGATCTGGTATCCCTTGAAGTAACAGTAACTACACCAACCATGTATTCTACAGCCTTCATATAGAGGAATTGTTTAGATCGCGTAGAATATCTAACCAGCCATTCCATTATATTTCCGCATTGGGATAAATTAAATTCTGTGTGAACGCGTATAAGGAAATGCAATAGAAACCATATATATATAGTTAATGTATTTTTGAAATATATATCATATAAAGGTTTAATTTTATCGTGGCTTTATAAAGAGGAATGAATACAAGAAGAGGAATCAAAAGAGAAGTCTTAGGTGAACTTCCTATAGCTAAACGTTCAAAATTGGTGTTCTCTGAAGATGAAGATGATGTTCATCTTGCATCTGAAAAGGATAATGGGAATGGTAAAGTAAAAGCGCTTTTTACCACTCCTCCTACTACTCCTCTGAAACAAAGGATAAGAGATATTTCCAATGAATTAGTTCCAAGCTCAAAGGGAAAGATTTTGTCCATGTTGCTGACACCTCCAACCACACCTACAAAGGTGAAAAATACATCCGTGTACCTCAGAACAAAGGCTATTTTCCAAAGAGGTAACTACGAAATGAACCAACACACTGCATCTTGTCTTTTTGCTAGAGAGGAAGAAGGCACCTATTTGAACAAGTTCCTTCTTGACAATATTCAAAATAGAACTTGCAATAGTTTGTATATATGTGGTCCTCCCGGTACTGGGAAAACTGCACAAGTTAACATGTCATTCAACCATTTAATGGGAACAGTAGGCAAGACAGTGGATGAGAATGTTTTCACATTTGGCAACGAAAGAGTGAAAATCTTAAAAATCAACTGTATGTCTGTGAATAATCCTGATTATATCTTCCATGAAATTTATTGTGGATTAGATGCAACTGCCAACTTGGGCTCCTCGCATAGAAAGAGAAATCATGACGATTTATTTGAATTACTTACAAGAAAAAACCCCAAATATACCTCCACCATTGTCTTATTAGACGAAATGGACTACTTAATCACAAAGGATCAACAAGTATTGTTCCAACTTTTTAATTTTGCATCTTTGAAAAACTCAGGCATTTTAACAAATAAAGTCGTGCTTATTGGGATATCCAATGCATTAGATTTGACCGATAAATTCTTACCAAGACTTAAAAGAAATTGCTTAAATCCTGACTCGCTTCAATTTCTTCCTTATACTGCTGAGCAGATAAAATTAGTCATAACAAACAAATTAAAGTTACTAGACGAAAACAATAAGGAAAATCAACTGGCATCCATACCATTAATTCATCCTGCAGCCATTCATCTCTGTAGTAAAAAATCTGCATCAATCACTGGTGATCTTCGAAAAGCATTTGATATTTGCTATAAGAGTATAGAAATCGTGGAAAATAATTTGAGACAATCAAAATCTTTGAGTGAAATCAATAGCTTGACATTTGAAGATGCACCTAAGGTACAAATATCACATGTGGCTAAAGTGTGCTCAACTTCATTTGGTGATAACTCGCTCACTAAATTAAAGAATTTGAATTTGTTGCAGAAGGCAGTATTATGCTGTCTTTTCAACTATCAAATCCATAATATGTCAAATAATGAACTCAATGTGAATACGTTCTTTGATCACTACATGAAGTACTCAGAAGAAAACTTCGACAAGCTCTTGGGCAGATTAAAGAAAGGTGAGTTTTTAGAAATCATATCTGCTTTAGAATCCGGTTCTGTAATCGTACTTTCAGATTCAAAGATTCTTAAGAAGTCGCATATATTCAATCTTGATATGGGAAATAAGACTATACGTGCAAACGTTCCTTATGACGATTTGGTAAAGTCTATAGGTGACATTGGTGTTCTCAAGAAAATTCTTCATGGTCCTTCCCTCATTTGATTAAAACTTTAAATACAGTGGTTCACCCTATCCCCATAATCACTTGTACACATGTACACATGTACTATATATACTATGTATACTATGTTATAGATTTTATACATTACCGTGGCATTATCGAATAAACATCGTTTAAATGACTTTATGCTGGTATATTGTTCGGTTGTTTAATCCTGCATATATACATGAGAAGAAAATCTTCAAAACTATTATAAGTTCTCTAATAAATTGATTATCAGTCTTTATTATTCTACATAACAAATAAGATATTTAAATATTTAAATATTTTTCTAATAAGGGCCTTTTCATAATATATTTGACGAAGGTATGCACATATGAATTTTTAGATTTGAGTGAATAGATATAAAAGAAATTTAAAAGATAAAGTTTCGATATTAATTTAAGTCGTTTACACAAATAATTGGATTCAAGTAATATCAGTAAAGGTACAAGAATCAATTCTATATCATAACATTTTCTAGTGATGTCGTCGTCAGGCTCTAGAGGCCCTCCAGTAAGTCGATATAACGAAAGAAATGAGTATAATGATTACAATAAAGCAAGAAGGAAAAATTTTTATAATAATACATCAAGACGAGATTACAAGAGCAATGGGCTACCAGGATCATCATCTCTAAGTCACTCAAAAGTGCCGACAAAGTCTGAGAATCTACTGGTTTCAGAATCTCTGTATGGAGGACCTAATAGATCAAGGTATAATGGAAGTCTTAGTGGGACTGCTTCTAGACGCCCATATGGAAGCGGCCCTAATGTGAGGGATAATAGGAATTCATATGGGTCATATGGTATGTCAAAGGGCTCATATAACTCATATAACTCAGCTCAAAGCTCCAATTCCTATTATGGTAATTACAATAGTTATAATAGTTTTTCAGGCTCTAAACGTGATCCTAATGACTATCAGTCTGGAAATTATTACAATAGAGATGATACATGGAGGTCTGAAAGAATAAAATCCAATGGCGATTCACGATTGTCAACCTCCACAAAGCCATCATTATCAGGTTCATCATATAATTCAAGGCCAAATAACAGCTCTGGTAGTTTGAAGCATTCGGGTCCTGGATCCATTGATGGAGATTATAGAAAGGATAGGTATGAAAATTCGTATCAAAGTGATTCGTCATTAAGCATGTCCGGTAATAAATGGAAACCATCATATGGGTCAAATAGAAGCACACTTTCTGGTTCTGTAGGTTCGAGAAATTTCTCTTCTAAGGATAGAATGAGATCATATAACGGTTCTTCGTCATTGATAAATGGAAAAAGAAACGACTCCTATTATTCAAGAAATTCTTATTCTGGTGCTAATCTGTTTAACAAACCGGTTGATTATTATACAGCTTCGAATAAAAGTAGGGATTTTGTTAGAACTAAGACTTATAGTGAAGATGAAGGTGATGAGGAAAAGCACGACTCATCAAACGAAAACGATCATTATTCTCCCACCCAATATGACGATCATAATAAATCTGCAAACTTTGAGGGTGATTCGGAAATTGATATTGAGAACTCTAAGGATTTCGATACTGAGAAAGAAGGTGATAAGAAAGAATATGATGAAACATTCGATAGACTTGATTACGAACGAGATGACGATATAGAAGATTTGGAGGAAGATCAAGATGAAGAAGATGACGATGATGACGAAGAAGAAGAAGAAGAAAATGATGATGATGGTGAGGAGGTTGATGAATATAAGGAAGATACAGTTAAAAATAAAAAACATATTGAGGATAATAGTAAGATCAATGAAGAACATGATTATGTTGATACTAAAGTTAGAGAAGAAAATTCAGAAGAGGTACTTTACTCTTCAGAAAAATCTGACGATCTTCATTTAAAAAATAACAACAAATTAAATGAAATTGTTAAACTTGATGTATCTGATGAAATTTGTTACCCAGAGGGGTGTAAATATCCATTGAATTCTCTCGAAAGTGAATTTTCTGAATTACAAAAGGAATTTGAGAGTAAAACTTCAAGCTCTGATAATAAATTCTTGAAATATTCATTAGCAAAGCCTGTAAAGGATCTTTATGATTATCCTTTTTATCAACATAACTTCCAAACTTATTTTGAGAATAAAGCAAATATTGAAGATTCCTTCCTTGCAAAGAAAAGGTCATTGAAGAAGAAGAAATTATCGTTATGGAAAAGTTATTCATCGTTTGAAAAAGTAAATGAAATAGAGAGGGAGAAAATGGATCAGCAGTTGAGAATAGTACATCCAATAGACGATGAAATGAGGCGGGAGATAGATTCTGGTGATATGAAGAAACAACATGTTGCCGATAGGTCGTCTCAGGGTGGTGATGTTTCTCCTCCTGTTGCTAATAATATTCGTCGCAATAGGCGCCATGGTGATTTGGTTACTACTGAAGCTGAATTCCAAGAAATTTTACAATCTCTTGGTAAGGAAGAGGATGAAAACCCAATGGTAAAGGCAGAACGTGTCTCTGCAGATATCCCTGATTATATTCTAGATCCCGTTGAGAGAAATTTTGAGAAATTTATGGATTCAAATAATATTGTAGTCAATAAATCCAAGTGGTCTGAAAGGGTTAAATTTGATTTCGATGATAATTTTTCTCAAACTGAACATGAGTTATTTTGCGAAGGTTTTTGCATATTTCCTAAAAGGTTTGGTGCTATTTCGAGACATATTGGTGGTTTGAGAACACCAAACGAGTGTGTTGTCCACTATTACACAACAAAGAAGTCGGTAAACTATAAGCAATTACTTGCACAACATAGAAAAAGAGCTAACAAGAAAGCAGGACGTCGTAGTAAGCAAAGTAGATCTAGAAATGTTTCACAAAGTCAAACCCCTGTCTCAACACCTACAACGGAAAAAACTGTTGAAGATATGGAAGAATTCATCTCTTCAAATGTCGGTAACACGAGCTTTGAATCATTATCTGAAGAAGTATTTACCGATACCGGTCGTCGAAAGAGAGCCGCTGCTCCTACATTTGATACAAATGTAAAAAAAAACGAGAACCCCTCGAAGGATTCACAGAGAAAGAAGCAGAAAAAGAAAGAGGTAGTTGATATACCGGTTACAGATGAGCCTTCAAACGATAAAAAGGATTCTGATTCCATTGAAAGCGCAACGTTGATGCAGGAAAAAGAACTGCAAGACTCAAATAACCAAATCGAGTTAAATGATTCTGAGTTGAAAAATCGTCGTAAAGGTATATCCAGTTATTGGAGTATAATCGAGACAAATTCTTTTCCAGAATTATTGAAAGAGTATGGTACTAAATGGACAACGATAGCTGACAAATTAACTACTAAAACTGCTACAATGGTTAGAAATTATTACCAAAGAAATGCTGAAAAAAATGGGTGGAATATTATCGCTGAAGAGACGGATGCAAAATTAGATGCAAAGTTTGCAGCCGTTATAGGTTCTAAAGTTGAGCCATCTGAAGCTATAAGTGAAGCTATTATTACTTCAGAAACTGCATCAGCTACAGATAATAAGACTACAATAACCAATCCTATCGTACCAGTTGGTACGTTCCAACCTCCTGGAGTAACAGCTGAATCAGCTCATGTAAATGATAACGATAACATAAAGCCACAAATGCCTTCCATCAAATCCTTTTTAACTGATAAAGTACCTCCTGTACCATCAGCATTAACAAAACAAGTTTCTCCACCGCAGAGATCGTCTATTATGAGTTTACTTAATTCTGAATCGAGTCCTATCAAATCTGAACCAAGGGAAGAGAATACTCTAAAGGCATCCACAGTTACTTCTAAAGAAAGCATATTTAAGAACATACTTAATATGGATTCACCATCAGATGAAAGAGCAAGTTAATATTAATTCACATTAAAGACCAACGCCCTATTTTTTAAAACTGCTTTCTATATGTATTATATTTAATTTCCTAATATATATTTATATGTGATTATGATTATGTAATTATGGTGTAAAGGATGTTTGGCATTTATAAAGTCGTGCTAAAATCATTAAATTTTTCAATTTGGTCAAAAAACCATTAATTAAATTTACCGTAAGAATTAACATTGATCAATAGTTGAATTTCTAACTTAATGTCATTCAGACTGATAAATAATATTAGAGGGATCAAGGTTCCCGTTAGATTGTTATCACAAACAGTCATCAGAGCACAAGAAGTTAGTGCTTTTAATGGCAGACCATTGATTCCAAAAGAATTAAAAGAACGAAAAGGTCAAAGAATTTTAATACCATCAAGAGTAGCAGAACAAAACTTGAAGAACTATGAACTTGAAAGATTAAGAATCATTCCTTCTTTAAAGACTTTCTTTGGTGGTAACCCGGTTCATGAAGAAAATTTGAATATGTTAAATGCCCTTATTAGAAAGTACATCAACTTACCTACAAGAATCGTAGATGATAAAGAAATCCAAAACAATAGATTTGTCTCATTCGAGGAATATAAAGAACAAGTTCAATCAGGAACTAGACTTAAGCCAATTCATCACAAAGAGTTGACCCTGTTGTTGCATAGATTAAGAAGTATTGATTTAGAATTGATGCCAGTGGAAGTAAGTGAAACTTTGAAGAGATTCACAAACAATTCTAATATTTTGACCAAATCATCTCAAAAAATTAAGACATTAGATTCATTTGGTAGAGCCAAGAGTGTAGGTAAGAGAAAGAGATCTGCTGCAAAGGTATACTTAACCAAGGGAGATGGTCAAGTCTTGGTTAATGGGAGATCTATAATAGACTACTTTCCAAAGGCTACTGACCGTAAGAAAATTGCATATCCATTCCAAGTTGTTAATCAAGAAGGTCAATATAATGTATTTGCTGAAATTCAAGGTGGTGGTGTATCTGGTCAATGCGAAGCACTTATGTATGGTATTGCTAAATCATTAATTATTTTCAACCCATTGTTTAAATCTAGATTACATAAATCTGGATTAATGACGAGAGATGCTAGAAAGGTCGAAAGAAAGAAACCAGGTAAGGTCAAGGCTAGAAAATCCCCAACCTGGGTCAAACGTTAATCTGTCAATAAATATTTTCATGTATATATATATTAATCCAAGCTAACTTATGTAATATATCTAGTTTTGTAAGCTTTCTAAATAATGCAAAACGGATTCCAATTCTCCCTTTTCATATTTAGAAACTTTCCCTTGAAAACTGCCTAATTTACCACCACCTTTAAGGTTAGAAAGTATCTTTTTTAACTCACCAGCAACATCATCCGATTTAGGTCCCAAAATTTTAATCATACCACCTAATCCGGATTTATAGTCACCATTAACTAAGATAATTGTTTGTTTATCAATGATACTTACTGTTGACTCCGTTGAATTGTTAATTAAGCTCAGCAACTCTTTTTGGAATGCAAGTATATATTCAGGATTATTATCTTGTCTGTAAATATAGTCTATCGAAGATTTGTGTTCGTTAAATTTCTGAAAAACTTTCTGAGCTGCTACACTTACTAATTCCTTCAATAAGCTTGATTCTCTGGATGAAGCTTTTTTGTAGTTCGTATTAAGTTGTGCTATTTTATCAGAAACTTCTTCAACCTGACAAGATAACTGCTTTCCAGATGATTTCAATATTTCGTTTTGTCTTCTTAAATATTTAGAAACCCTGAATCCACAGGTAAAAAATAGACGGGAATTTCCTCCTCTAATGCTTGTTTGATGTAACAAAGCAATCGCCTGAATCTGTCCAGTAGATGTTAAATGGGTTCCACAGCACGGATTAGCGTCTAACAGGCCTATTTTAATAATTCTAATAACTCCTTTAGAGAGGTCGTAGTCTTCCGGAAGATGAGAAACATCTACCTCTTCACCATGTTCGTCGGGATGTGTGACATTAATTGGAATTGATTCTATAATAAGATCACTCACCTTCTTTTCAACTTCATCTATAATTTCATCACTTACCTTTTTAGGTAATTCAATATAATTTATAGATTCACCCATTGACCAACCTAAAGTTTCTAAACCGTAGGTATCAAAAACCGCAGATAGTAAATGTTGACCGGTGTGTTGTTGCATTAAGTCTATTCTTCTATCCCAATCAAGCTTGATAGTGACTTCAGTTCCGGGTTCAATATGGCCATTTGTAATATGCAATGCTACTAATTCGTCTCTCAATACTGATTGAACCTTAATAACGTCTTCATTTGGTAAAATAAGTGAGCCTGTATCAAATGGTTGACCACCTCCTTCAGGAAATAAGATTGTATCCTTTAATTCGATAGCATACTGTTTTTCTTGTGGGATATCCTTATTCTTTGACTTACCACTTTTCTTATCAGCGGCCGATTTTTCAGGAACATATTGAGTACTGGATACAACTGTTGTTCTGAAAGTTTTTAAAAAGGAATTATTTTGGCAAGCTAATGAACCTACAATAGTTGATGAACGGGTCATAATAAATCTATTATATCTTTGTAAAAATACTAATAATTTGATAGTGATATCTAAGTAACCTCAAAATGCGAAATTTTAATAATTAATTCCATTCGCTAATCCTAACATATGACAAAATTTATTATAACAAAGGAACTCAAAGTTATTATAGAAAATTCTGAACTATGCAAAGAATTGAAAGATAAGGTTTTATCCGCAGATTATATCACTCATGGAAATTTGATTAATTTTTATCATGAATTTAAACCTACCAAAACATTAATTGAATTAATCCAAAAAACAAAGCTATATGTTCCCAACAGGAATGAAGTTAATACTACGCCAAAGACTAAGGAATTCCTTGAGAGTATGGAGATATTGAAATTGAAAGAGAAGGAAGATGAGTATCAAAGATTGGTAACACCCGCAGTTGATTACGAGACTCTTTATGAAGTAGATAGAGAAAATTGGTCACCAGCACAAGCACACAAAGAAATGAAGAGTCAGATAACTACTATTTTTAATATATTAATAAGTGTGGTTAGTGTGGTGTATGCAATTTGGTATTGGACTGGATCTTCATGGGGACTTGAAGATTCATATAGGGTATTGATGTGCATTTTTTTTGGGCTATTAATTTTGGTAGCAGAAGTGGTGGTATATATGGGATATTTAAATAGAATTGAGGAAGCAAAACTTCGTGAAAGAAGCAAAAAGGAAGTTAAGAATTTGATTAAAACCATCGATTTAAAAAAAGATGATGATTAGACTATATTCTTCATTTACTATCAGAAATTGAAGCAAATGGTGGTGGTGGTGGTAAATCTTCTAGATAAGTCATTTTACCAAGACTTTTCAAATCAAACTTTTTCTCTTCCAGAGTTGGTTCATTTAGTTGCAAGGTCTTATAATAGCTCCATTTGAACATAATGGTTATTAATGCCAAGAATTTGAAGTCTGGCCATAACGTATCCGTAAATTCGATTGTACAGTTATAATTACTTTGCCAAAGCATAAAGTCACTCAATCTTGTGTGGCCACTTGTCCTTACTAAAAGATCCAAAGGAAGAGAATCTGGACCCATGTACATATTTTCAGTTAAAGTTTCTAGATTAATTTGATCTTTTGTATCTATTTCTTTTGACTCTAACTTCTTAGAAATAGTCTGTACAGAATGTACGATATCATCTCTAGAAGTGTAAGGAAAACATACATTTAAAACCTTTTCCTTAACATTTATAGTCTTCGCTTCGATTTCATTTAAATCCTTTAAGATATCTTGAGGAATCATCGATTTGTTCCCGATAATTCTAACTCGAACTTCATTAAACTTGGTATATTCACCTTCATATTTTGCTAGCATCTTTAATTTATCTCTCAATAGCCCGAATAAAGTATCAACTTCATCCTTTGATCTTTTGAAATTTTCAATTGAAAAAGCGTAGATAGTAACTTCACTAATTCCTAATTTATAACTTATATCTAAGACCTAAAGATGTTAATATGTATTCGATATTGGCGTTTAAAATTACTTACTTGAAGGAGACTTTCAGCACCAGCATTATGGCCATCTTGTGTTTGCAAATTATTTGATTTTGCATATCGTCTGTTTCCATCCATGATTAATGCAACGTGTTTTGGTATTGGTCCTGTCTTGACGACGGCTAAAATAAAATCCTTAATAAACCCTACAATATAAGTAAGGAAAGGCATCAATGATAATCCATGAGTAATTCTCTCTGTAAATAACATTATCTAAAGATATTTACTTGATTTGACTTAACGGTATGAAAAGAGATAATTTTTACAACAAAGTAGTAATGAGATTGAGCCACTATTTATATATTTTAGGTCTGGCTGCAAATTATAAAATCTTTAAAATACTAAATACCTAAAGATCTAGGAACATTTCTGTATCATTGGGTCAATATTACTAATTGAATAGATTACATTGTTCAATATTGTTACTTTTTAGCTTTATCTGTTTTAGCCGCTGACGTTGCTCTCATAGTGTATGTTTGTATTAGTTCCTTACTACGTAAATGGAAGATGGCTACAAAACAAATTACCATACGTTTACTGAATATTGGCTCAATAGCCTTGCCAATTCACGCTGACTTTGTTAAACTAATACATTTATATACGTTTCTCTTTATTGTAGAATTGCTTGTAATTACTACTTGGAGGATACCCAATCAAAAGTATCGACCACCTTAAATTGAGCAATGAAACAACTAAAATGTATATTTATTAAAATACAACAAGCCTTATTACTACAATTATTAAAAGATATATTAATATAGTATATTTTATTGAAGTATTGCGTTTGTAGGATTTCCAATTATTATCTCCATTAGTAGGAACCGTTGAATTTTGATTTGTCCTGCATATTTACTATTTACCTTTTACCTGATTAAATTAATATCTACAAAGTGGATATCTAAAACTAATTTATAACATTGGTAATATTATATATATTTATCATTCTGTTTTAATGTCCAGCTCAAAGTCTAATAGAAGGTTTGTTGATTCAAACAATTCATCGGGGCCTTCAAGCACTGTTGAAGAATCACAAATATCGGAATCAAGAAAGAGGCAATCTAAAAGAGATGACGCTATCAGAAGAAAAATTGAAAATGATCTAAGTAAGAAAAAAAGAAGTGGAACAAGAACCAATAGAAGCAAAAAAGCTGTTCCTGGTACAGTATTGGCGCTTAAACCTTCTGATCCAGTTATCTGTAAAACGTCCTCAACTGTTTACGAAGCTTCACAATTGATGTCTGCCAAAAGAGAGAATTGTGTGTTAGCAGTGAGTGAGGAAGAAGAATTGTTAGGTATTTTTACGGCCAAAGATTTGGCATTTAGAATTGTGGGATCAGGGTTGAATGCTAATGTTGTGACCATTGATCAAATCATGACCCCTAACCCCATGTGTGCTAATGCTAACATGGCGGCATCTGAAGCATTGATGTTGATGGTTGAAAAAGGTTTCAGACATTTACCCATTCTTGATGATAATGACCAAATTGTTGGTGTCTTGGATATTACTAAATGTTATGCACAACAAATGGAAAAGTTAGAAAGAATGCATGCATCCTCGAAAAAGTTGTATGAAGCATTAGATTCTGTTCATTCAGAAATCGGTATGTCTCAACAGCCACTTCAAGTATTCCAGTATTTTGAAGATTTAAAGAATAAGATGAATGGACCAACCTTGGAAGGTGTCCTTAATGCTACCACTGTGCCAGTATATATTACTGTTAAGGGATCTGTTTATGATGCGACTGTATTGATGAAAGAAAATAGAACCACTGCGGTTCTTGTTAAAGATACAAATGATGAAGTTACTGGTATATTTACTTCTAAAGATGTAGTATTAAGAGTCATTTCTGCTGGATTGGACCCTAAAAAATGCTCCATCGTTCGTGTTATGACCCCACAACCTGACGTTTCAAAGGTTACTATGCCAATTCAAAAAGCATTAAGGCAAATGTTTGATGGGCATTATTTAAATTTACCAGTTATTGGCTACGAAAACGAAATTATAGGTATTGTTGACGTTTTGCAATTGACATACGCTACTTTAAATCAAATACAACAGATTGAAACCAACGAAAGTGATATTACAAAATCCAACAAAGAGACCAATCCAGAAGGTCCAACATGGAATAAGTTTTGGACTTCTTTGGAAAATGATGATTCTGAATCTGTGCATTCTGATTCTATTACAGGAAGTGCCCCTGATGTTACTGCTTCTGAATTTCATTCGTTTAATGTAGATATAAAGCCTTCAGATTCCGTCTCTCATACTGATTCCCCTGTGAAGTCTAACAAGACTTTGCCTTTTGAAAAAACATCAAATTTTACATTTAAGTTTAAATCACCTGCTATAGAAGGTCGTGTTCACCGTATAACAATTAATCCAAATGATGGTTTTAAGAAATTAAGGTCTTTAATTTATGAAAAATTAAATTTGAAAGATTTTGAATTCATGAAGGTTAAAAAATCGGAAGAAGAAGTAGAAGGGGATGAATTTGCAATCAGTTATATTGACGATGAAGGCGATATCATATCTATTACCTCAGACAGTGATCTATTAGATTGTGTTAAAATTAATAGCGAATTGTCAAATGATAAGGCTGATTTGTATGTTCATAATCCACATGTTAGTGCGCCAATTGATGCTAAATCAAACCAACATACCAGAAGAAATAAACGCTCTAACGATTTAATCGCTGGTGTTCCAAACGAAATATTGATACCTGGCTCCCTTGCTATATTGGCCACCTCAGTCATCTTGGGATTCGTTTTAAGTAGAAATAATTAACATAGTCACTACCGTATATTTATAATTTCTAGAAGTAATCCATAATATGTATTTAAATTATTTACAAGTGGTTAATTTATCTAATTTAAAGAACTCTTAGCTTCTTCGACTAACTTATTATACATGACATCTTGTTCCTCCTTAGATGGTTCCTCACTCAAGTAAACATTTGGAGAAGAAAAGTCTTCAGGCCTCAAAACAATACCGTTTGGATTTCTTTCGCTAACCCATCTGGTAGAAACTTTAGAGATAAGCTCGTTGTGTAATTGCTCCAATGTGTGTGACTTTGATAATGTGTAATCGTTAATGTTAAAACCTAATTTTTGTTGTAATAATTTTGCAAATTGAAATCTGAATGATAAGTCATGCAAATCAGTTTTAGAATAGTCTTCAGTATTTACTGTAACATTTTTTATTTCCTTATAAGCTTCGTTGATAATGCTGGAGAGATTTTCAGAAGCATAGGTACTTTCTAAGTCCTTGTCTGATACCAATTTAGACTTCCATTGTTGGATCTTAAAGTCTGGCATATCATCTTCAGTTGAAAAAGACTTAACATTTGGAGAGTTTTCTTCATTCAATATCACAATCTTGGAGTCAGGATCTACTTCGAAATCATCTTGATTCTTAATAATATCTTCTCTTTGTTTGATATCTTTAGTTCCAAAGAAGTTACTTATGAATTGGCTTCGTGGAGTCGATGCAAATTTTCTTAAAGGTATATAGCGAGAGGCTAAATAGGAAAGTCTCCTGGAATTTACAGATGCCATGGCTCTTAAACGTTGCTGATTAGGACTAGATTTAAGCACTTACGATCAAAAAAATAATGAAAAATGTTTAAATTTAAAAGTCGTGATAATGTCGCATGTTACCCGCACAGAAATATTAAACCTTTTGATAGTGAAGTCTATGGCATTTTATAAAAGTATATCTATATTAATGAAAAGGTTACATTATTATCTTGTCTTATAGTATTTTCTTCTTCTTGCAAAAAGCATAAGTTAAAAATGTTATAAGCACGTAGAACCCAATTCCAACATTCTGTGATTCGTAAAAGAATTCATCAGCTCCGAGTCTCTTCGCAGAATCACCATAGTCTCTTTTCGTATTAGAGCTCCCACTTGGATTAGATATACTTGTAGGATATGTAATTGCTGCAGCCGAAGTTGTTGAAGTTGGTGTAGATGAGGAACTCGAATCTGAGGTGCTAGTGCCTGATGATGATTCTTCTATAGTAATTTCACCTGAATCACACCACCCATTTACAGGAATACAGTTGATGTATTTACACCAATGACATGTACTCTTCTCCGGTAATATACCATTAGAAAAAAAGTTCTTGATAAGTAACGCCATATAGACGATAACTAGCACAAATGCAACAACACGCATAACACACCATAAATAAAATTTAACTGGGACTTTATCAACATAATTATGAAGTGGATTCCAATTATTAATGAATTGTTGCATAGTGTTGTCGAATGCATTATACGTGATAATACCGTCCACATATACAAAAAATGGGTCAGGTAAGAGCAAGACAGATAATAAAATTCCCATTGCAAACCCACCAATATGACTAAAATTATCCAAACCTGGGAGAAGTCCTAATACAATGGAAACCACTATTTCTGCAACCATGATACATATAAATAATGTATAGTGTTTGGTTCCATATAGATTTGTGTTTTTTCTACCGCAATAAATAAATAGAATGATGTTAGTTGCAAGAATCCCAAATAAACTCCCAGATGCACCTGTTGATGCAATACCTCTAGGTGAAAAGTTGGCACCTAGTAAGAAACCTGCTATTCCACTTAGCAAGTATATTATAAAGTATTTTATAAACCCAATATGTCTTTCGATAGATGCCCCCATTACTATTTGTAAAAGTAGATTGAAAATGATATGTAAAAACCCAGCATGCAAAAAAATTGGGACGATAAGTCTGTACCATTGATGTGGTTCATAGGCATTATCTTCCAAGGGAATACCACTTAGTCCACATAATTCAGATAATGGGCAAACGTCTGTATCATAACTAGTGGAGTTTGGACATGGAAAATACAATGTCGTGTCATTTGTTATATTTTCTATGGATTGCATGCAAGGAACATATCTTGCACCCATATTAATCAACAAATAAGTAGATGGGCCCAACATCGGGTTGAAATAAGGTTTTGTTTGAAATGCTGAACCTGTTAAGTTAGCCATTCTCGCTAACTCTACTATGAAAACACATACTTGAATTATCGTTATTATAATTGTGAAATAAGGAAGTTTGGTATAATGAAATCTTGGTTTACGACTTAATTGGTGTGCTCTAGCCATATCGTTTTGTCTTATTCTCTCCTCCTCGCTAGGTTGTTGAGGTAAAAGTGGATATTCTTTATCATTATCATATGCATTATAAGGTAATGGAGGTAAATCTGCATCTCTAAACGGATTTATTGGATCTCTTTCAATATTTGATTCATTTGAGCTAAATGGGTTGTTTCTTCTAGATGCATAAATATGTTCTGAGGATGTTTCAGCATCTTTGAAAGACTCAAGTTCGTATGAATTAGAGTTTCTATGTCTGCTATCAGTGTTCAATAGATTAGTGCTAGTATTATTATTTCGATGTGGAGTGTTTCCAGAAAAATTAAAGTCATCACTATCATCTGCTATATTTCTTAGTCTGTTATCATAGTTATTTGTCATTTCTGCGTTCCGAAGAAACTGATTTCTTACGTTCTCATGACTATTATTGAACATATTTTTTTGATGTTAGTTGGAAATGCTCTTTTCCTTCCTGGGCTCTAATTGTATGTCTTTGAATTACTAATAACCTCAATAAGTTTCCAGTAACATATATATATTTACTAATTTTGGTGTGATTTTCTTTCCAGTCAAGCCTTGTTTGTAAGTTACTCGCTTTTTTTCTTTGAAACTTAGGGTGTAGTGGATTTTATCTGCCAGGGGCAGTATCGCTATATGCAGATGAGACAATAGCCACTGAAAGCAAGAACTTTTTTTTAAGGTACATTGTTTGCTATATTCCAATACGCTTAACCATTGATACCCCTATTGTCCTTCTAAGTTGTAGTTGCTCCTGATTTATTAACAAAAGCATCACTAAATTAAAGTTTTGGAGATCTGGAACTCATATGAGATCTCTAACGTCAATATAATCCAAAAATATGTAATGCATAGAATACATACGCCATATTATACAAAATGATTTAAGGTTATGAATTGCTACATATACAAGAAAATAACAGAGATGGCATGTTCCATTCGTATATGACATGTGTTAAAAATAACTTGAATTGCACTTCGCAGCGCCAAAAAAAAAATTTAGATATGCAAAATTTCATAGATTATGATTCTATTTCAAAAATATACTAGGGCTATATTACAATCGCTTTAACTCTTAAACAAAGCATCATTAGACAATGGATCACTTTGTAATACTTGATTTCTCTTCTTAACCTTTCTTTCCAAGGCAGCGGTAGCTCTAGACTTGGCTTGTTCAGCAGCCTTTTGTTTCAATTGAGCTCTAACGAAGTTAGGTGAGACGTATTCCTTATTTTCATAAATCTTTGGACCACCGAATGAACCTTCAAGTATGGTGATTAAAGTCAAGACAAATCTAGGACCGATTTCGATTAAAGAAAGGTCTTCTGTGTTTATTTCACCAGATTCGGCATCTTTAGCATCGATGGTTTCATTAATTTGATAGTTTCTAACCCAGATCTTGTTATCAACAATAGAGAATGTCATAACATGATCGATAAAAGGCTTAGATTTTCTGGCATTTGGTGGGACACCAAAACTGTGGATGAATAATTCTTTAATAAGTCTGTGGTGTTCACTTTCTTGAAAAGATTTGTCAAAGGATAAGACAGGTCTGGAACCCTTTAAACAGTTACCAGTAAAGTTTAATTCATCTAAAGTGTGTAAATTTTGAACGTGAAATTTCAATGTTGGTCCATTAGGAGGTTTGGTTAACCAGAGGTATAAATCTTGGTGCTTTCTAGATTCAAAAAAGAAAATGTTATTACAGTTGTATAATTCAGCTACTTCATTAAGTTGATATAAGTTTTTCTTGGAATCAAACTTTGGCTCCTTTCTTGCATGAGGTAATAAAGAAACTAAGTCACTAATCAAGTGACGATGTCTATAAGTAACACCACGGGAAGATATCACTAAAACTCTTTGTCTATTTATATGCTTTGTCTTCTCAGAAGTATCCTTGGATGATTTAGATTGTAATGCTTTATAAATTGCCGACATCTTTGAGTATAGATAAAGCTATGTACTCTGCTCATCGGAACATATAATTTTTATGAAGAGTTTGAAAAATGATAGTTACACAAAAACATGAACAATCAGTCAGCTTACCCGGATTATCTCTCTAATTCAATGCTTCATTCTATCAAGCGGATACCACGATATTACTACGAAGTCAATATATCTATTCTACATTTCTGAAGTAAATCTGTTGTGTAATATTGTAATAAACGCAAATATAAATAAGTACAAATATATAATGTGAATTGTAGTATAAGCAAAATGTTTTCATAATTTTGACCGTATTGAAAATAGGTCTATAGACCTATGTATGCATCAGACTGGTACATTGATGGTAGAATACATAAATACTTGTATGATATTGTTAGGTATGTGATGGCTGTTTGGTTCTATCAGTTATTCTCTTTGTTAAATATGCCAAAATTTGGAATGTAGAGTTACACATTATCAAAGATAAATATCTAATTGTATTATCACATTTAGTGCTTTTCTTCCTTTGGGGCGTTCTTGGCTAACCATTCTTTAACAAATTTATCTTCGTCTGGGGAGCTAGCGTTAATGGATGGGTGCTTTGGAGCTGGTGGACCCCATGGTTTTGGAATGACAAGGAAAACGACAGCACCTAAAGTAGCTAAAGCTAATTGGTGAGATGGGACGGATCTACCGAGGATAGTGTAAGCAGAAGCCATTGTGAATATTTATGTATATCTACTTGGATTTGTAAATAATTTCTAAAATCAACTATGGCTAAACTTCGAGATTGAAAATTTAAGACCTAACCCGAGTGCGCATTTTAATTGGATATCATTTAATCCACGTGATCAGAAGTGTCTAGGTATTATTTAATATCCAGAAAAATACTTTAGTTAAAAAAATAGCACTTTTTTTGCAGTTATTTATCATATTTGAAAAAGGGTATATTGATTACCCTACAAACAAATACTTCTATGTAGGCAGTTACAAATTAAATGGGTAAAATAATACACGAGTAGTGCAATAGTTTCTTCCAGAGGCTATTTATTTTACCATACTTTGCAGTATTTTGCCAGTTGTTAAACTATTGAAGTCAATTCATGGTAAAGCTATATCTATGTTCATCAGATGATTTTGCAAAATATGGTCATCAAAGTATAATATTATCGATTTTCTAATGATTTTTTATTGATTCTTTATTAATTTTCAAATAAAATTAAAAAATATATAATTTCTACAGTATTTTTTTTTTTAATTACTAGAAATTATACACAAGAAACAAATGATATTTTAGCTCAATTATAATCCTTTAGTTTTTTGAGATATATCTTTATGATAAACAATTGTCTCATGTATATTCATTTTACAAAGCTCATTATGTGTAGGAATTTAAATAATATCACTAATCCTGATTCCACTTATTTGAACTCATGCAAAGACTAAGAGCAATGATTTAAAGTCGCTCTCCCAATTCGGTTAATCACATCTAAATAGGCTAAATACAAGAAACGCTATTTCAAGTTTTTCACAAGAATTTATCATTCTCCCCACCCCAGGATCTGCATCTACGGCAGTTCCGTGATCATTGACAATAACTCCACTTTTCTATTTTTCATTTCCTGTAGAGAAAAAAAAAATCAAACGTATGATGCTGTACAACACCACCACATAATGCAATTTTAATTACAATTTTAAGCTTACGCCAGAGTCATTAATTCTATCTACATACCCTAATATTACAATTGTTCATGTTCCCAAGTTTACTCACAAACATTACCGTGAGCGCCTTAATCCGATAATTATTCCCTTTTAGGAAAAATCTAACTGATACCAGTCTTGGGGAGAATTAATTGAGATCTTCCAAATAAAACCTGAATCCTACTCATATCGAGAATTACACAAGAATTGTTACAATTTCTTCAACGGCACTTTCAAATAAGGTCACCAAATGAACCATTAATAGAGTCTTGCAGACGTAAGGTCTTTTAGTCCTTTGAGACTGAGCCTTTCTATAGTTTCATGTGGGTTTAAAAAATTATCTGGGAAATCGTGCTGACAAACTGTACATGCATGGTCTATAATAACTACATGTACCCCTATGTGTAAGATACAGATAGCAAATTGCAATTCTGCGAATCAAACTTGAGGGTTTATTCTCACAGTACATAGTTACGAAATTTCGTGACGTCTCTTATCTCAATTAACTTTTGTAGAAATTTAGGAATTGATCAAGCATTTGTCATGTGTACTCCTTGCCGCACCAACGTTAACCGTTGGTACAAGAATTTTTATTAGAAGGAATAGAGACTTCGTACTCCATTTTATTGTTCCGGGCCAAAATCAGGAGATGTATTGATCACTAAGAACATCTCAAATTAGTACTGGACTACTATTCACCTTCTCAAATGCAACATAAACATCGTTTATGTCTCATATTCATATAGGTTATGTAGGGCTTACCAAATGTAGCAGAAATCCTTGTAAAAGAATAAAGCTTAAGAGAACCCAGTTCATGGAGGTCCACAATGAAATTAACGAGATTACATAAGCAGATATTCAACTCGCATTTTACAACAGGATTATTCTTATATAGATTTTATAACATTAGGGATATTAAAAACATCCGACGATATAATTGTCAGAGGATTGGGATCTCAAATTACAAGAAATTTGCTAGAAGTAAATTCAAGATTTTCAATTCAGTCATATCGTCAAGAATTTGAATAAGATACATTAACTATTTGAATTTAGCGACGCTTTACATATTTCATACCAAATATCATGGAATTTGTGTTCATAGAGAAGCTAAGTAAGAGGATACAGTCTCTCTTACCCAATCGAACGGGCCAGACTATAGCTGAAGTCGAATTAAACCCTCAGTATGTTGTATCCAAGAATATACTCATGAAAAATAGCAAGAAAAAGAACTTTATGTCCCATATTTTAAGTTGTCTATGTGATGTTTTAGAGGAATTAAATTTCGATGCATCTAGTAGGAAACTTAAAGATCGTGATGAAAATATAATGTGGTCCTCGTTGATGGTTTTACGATTGTTATCTGCAACCATACAATTAAATTGGGACCAACAAACTAAGTTCATGAATGAATTTATCACTGCGAGTAATGGTACCTCACCTGGTTATGCGGTGTATTCATATTTTGACCCACCATCTCCTTTGGATCACACTTCAGTGAATAAAGGGATTGACTTGCTTTTGGCTCTTCTTTCACCGCTGACGATGAACAATATATTGAACTTGATTGGATACACTCAGACAGATACAATAAAACCGGAATATATGTCAGCCGAAGATTACATTAATTATGTGGAAGAAATGGATAAGCATATAGAATTTGCCTTCAAGTTCATAGCGTCTGCTAATCCAGAACTATACAATGCCTACTTCAGGAGCAAGTTATTGATTTATAGTCAAAATAATGAAAATATTCCAAGTCGTGCTTTAAGGAAATATATGCCTTTACTCAAGTCATCGTTTTATGTGGAGTCATTTAGTTTAATATTAATGAAGGAGTCTATCCAAGCAATGCAATACATAAAATCTCCAAGCTGGAGGTTTGCATATTTAGTTTTTTACGCCACAAGTATCAAAGTGCAAGCATTGTCAAGGCCTGGAGACTTTCTTTTCATTGTTCATCAAGGTACGGAACTTGAAGAAAAATGTAGAACATTTTTTGATTATGTCAATTTATTTTTTGATGAATCCACTTATTCTGCTTATGGAACAATGGTACAGACATGGTTTTTGGTTTTATGTTTAGGAGATTTCAGTGAAATTAACCTGAAACCAAATAAATTGAAGGTAGCTTTCAATAAGAGACTCAAGTTTTTGTCCCAACTTATAAAAGATGCAAATAATTGCGCCAACCTTGAATCATATGATGCATTACTTAATTTTTTCCACTTGAGTGCTAGAATCAAGCCTCTTGAACCTAATCATGCACTCTGCACTTTTACAGACACATATTTGGATGATGCATACAAAAATTTAGGGAAGTATCCCACAAAACATCCTAGTTTTAGTAAAAAGTCTATATATGACAATTTGTTTATCAACTACCATATAACTGCAACAATTATCAATCCCGAGAAATATGGAAACTTAATAATTAAGGGGCTTACAGATGCTGGTGAAGATATTGCTCAAATCAGATTGTTTGTTAAAGTTTTGAAGGGCCTTGCGGAATCTGACGTTTGTCAGGAACATTTCCAAAATTTGATAAAGAGGATAACTAAACTAGTGAAACATTTAATATTTTCTTTGACTAACGTTCTTATTCTGAATGAACGTATACGTTCTGTAAACAATTCAGAAATTTCTTTTAAGTCCAATAACGACACAGAAGATTCACATTCTAGAAAATCTTCTTCAAATTCTTCAGTTGATAGCAAAAACAATCATAAAGATTTCCGAAACGTTTTGATTTTGGAGGAAGTGTTAGCTGATTTATTCTGTGTTTTTAATGCCTGTCCTGAATTGTATTTCATAGACTTGGAGTTAATGGATGATTCCAATTTAAAATTGTATTCAGAAGAGGAATTGCATAGCAAGTTGTATACATATAGGGAAGAAATTATAGCTCCTATCAGATATGCCTTTCATAGTAGGCACGAACAAGACTCATTATTAGTTGAATGTGCGCGGAAGTTATCCATTTGTTTAATTGATAAGGATTCTCCCTTGGCAAAATATCATGGTATTATAATAGATTTCTCCAAGTATTTGACTTCAAACATTATAATCCACGCTCTTGCTGATGCATGTATTAAATTTTCTATATCAGACCCAAATTTTAAGGCATCATTTTTATTTTTCAATGACTTTTGCCAGGCTAGAACTTATTTAAAAGGTAGGTTAGGTGAAAATCCATTAGTGAGTTCTAAGCGCTGTCACCAGAGATGTGCTGAAATCTGCAAGGCAGTTGAAAAGTGTTTGTTAATGTCTCTCAATACTCAGGACATCCAATTGTATAATATAGCAAAGATTAGTATGGGATGGCAAGTTAAGGAAATGGACGATACGAGGCATCCAGGATGTTTCGTAGAAAATTTGAGAGACGAATTTGCTAAAATTGCTAACGATAATTTTGTATTTACTGGATTTGTTTCTTTACAAAAGAGATTTAGAAGTATATTGAGAAATGCCACCCCTACAAATTCATTGTTCGATATGTGGTTATCGATTTACCAAAGGTGGCTTGGCCTTTTATCTAATAAAAGTATACTTAATGAGGAGAATATCGTATTTCGTCACTACACCGGTTTTTTGGTTGCTACGTCAGGATGTTTTTTACGAGAAGGGCCAACTAATTTTGTATCCTCTCGTAAAGATGAAATAAATTTGTACATTAGTCAATTCTTTGACAAGTGCATTGACTTACTTAAATCTGCTGATATCGTAATAAGAGTCTTAATAAAAGATGCATTGTCAAATGAACCACATTCGGCGGTTTTTCATTTAATTGTTAACAAAATTATTCAAGAAACTTCTAAATATTCAAATAAAAATGAAGTTAACGAAGTTGGAATTGTTTTTGTTGAACAAGCTTTAATAATAATATCAGCTATGATGTCATTAAAGAGTGATGGTTCGTTTGTATTAGCTTCCTTATTCCCGGAAGCTGCAAATTATTTTATTAAGTTCATAAACATGGTAGATTCTACTACTGATGGGTTAAGATTAAAATTAAGGTTCTGCAAAGCAACTTGCGGCATTGAACTTGATAGAGAAGCTTTAGGGTTCTCTGGTGCTTTTAAATTAAGAAATTCTTTTGCAAAAACTCTAACGGAATGGTTAGAGCAAGCAGTCTTTTATAAAGAAAATGAATTTACTGAAAACGACAATTCAAGCTCATCCTTATCAAGTAAATCCAGCAAGGATGTTGATATAGAGTATTTGAATATTGATTTGGCTACTGAATGTTCTAAATGTTTAGCGATGGAACTTGAAGACAATCTTTTAGAAGTACCTGAAGGAATATCAGATACTGAAATCAAAAAATATAAAGATTTGGCATTTGCCAATTACTTTTCTTTATTCTACAAAATATTACAGAAGTATACAACTTTAAATCAAAATTCAAACTTACTCAGATCAAAATATAAAATTCACCTAATTACAGAAAATGTTTTGAAAGCTATTTCTAACATATTGCAATTTGATATTGATATTGGAATGCAATTTGTTATATCACTTGGTTACCATGAGAATAATCAAATTAGAGCTATATTTTTGAATGTTTTTTCTAGGATGATTGTTATGAGAAAGAGTAGACAAAATTTGGAAGATTTCCCTGAGCATTTAATTAAGAATTTATCGCTGTTTTCCAATATTTATTGTGCAATGGCTGAAGTTTCTTCAATCAGTGAACATAATTTGTTGGCTTCTTCTTTGTTCGGATTGTTCAGCTATACGAAGAACTTAAATCAATTATTAGAAACATTATTGGAAGACGAAATTAGAAGTGTTTCAAGATCCACAGATATATTGAGAAGAAATAGTACATTAACTAGATTATTATCTACGTTTGTTAAAGATTATGGCACCGAATACCTCTCTCAAACGATTAAACCATTTATCGAAGAATTAATAAGGAATGAGGAATATTTCGAAATCGAAAAAGTTTCAGAGCCAAGCATAGAAGATTCCAAATTATTCATGAAATCAATATCAAAATTAGTAGATATTATAATTAATTCGAAGGATGCAATGCCAAAGTCTTTCAAGTATGTTTGTACTGAGATCTATAATTGTGTTAATAAAAAATTTAAGGGATCAGCTTTAATTGCAGTGGGATCCTTTTTGTTCCTAAGATTTTTTTGCCCTGCTATTATTAGTACAGAAGCATATTTTGATATAACTATAACTGACCCAAAAGCAAAGAGGACTTTAATGCAATTGGTAAAAGTTGTACAGAATGTTGCAAATGGTTCTTTAAATCTTTTAAAATGGCCAGGCTTAGACTGTGAAACTCACGAACTCGATGAAATTAGTAGCAAGATTTTTAAATTTTTGAAAGATATTTCCTCCTCATCTATTGACGAATATCCATTTAAGGTATCCGATAAAAAGCCACTAGCGGAATTGAAATATATGCATAAATTCTTATATTCTTATTATACTAATATTAAGGTCCACTATATACTGAAGGATCCATTAGTTAATTTTAGTAACCTAAAGGAAAGAATTGAGGACATTAGATTGCTCGATAGAACATTGAAAGAATTGGGACAACCAAGAGCATTGTTGCAATTACAAAATAACCTATTAGTGAAAAACTTTGATTCAACATCTAATACTCTTTACAATGAATTTATGGCAAAACTGTCAGTTATTTATGCAGATAAGGCTCAGTCGACTAGTTTGGTACATAGTTCGATATTTGAAGATGGTGTACCAGTTGTCGTGGTAAATCTTCTGAAATTGAAAAATGGTGACGCAGACTTCTTAGTTTATAAACTTTTTGAAACTGCTAGTCAAGTGTGGGACAATAAGTTCTATACCATATTTGACTTCACACAATTTTTATTCCCACAAGATCTTGCAAATAGATATAGCAATCTTATATCCCAATGTTCTCCAGAAGAATATCATAAAAATTGCGAGAGAATATATTACTTCAATATTCCAAAAAACGAGTATACAATTCCTTTACATACATTAAGGAGGTTTAGAGAGAAAAATAATTATCCTACAAAGTTTTATACCTATTCATTGGATGATGGTCCTAGTATTATCAATCGCTTATGTCTTAATCAGTCAACTCTTTCCATTAGTCGTGACATCAGAGTGACATTTTCCAAAGCTAAGTTATTTGATGCTAAGACTAATACGTTTGAACCTATTAAAATAAAGATAGGAAGACAATGGATGCAACTAGCATTAGATGACGATGCTGAATTTAAGGGTTCAAATTGTGTTACGGATGGTTTTAAACCGATAGAGGTTGTTAAACTTTCTGAAATCATTAGATGTGAAGTGTCAAAAGTTGGTGGTACTTCTGATGAATTTACAATATTTTTAAATAATAATCACCATCTAATAATTAGATCAAAAGAAAGACTGGAGATTCTAAAGTTTTTATATTTCACAACTTCTAGACTATCTAAACAAACTGATTATGATTCTGGCAAAGAGGATGATGAATCTGATAGAACTATGTTATGGTTCTGTAGATTATATAATTTGGCATTCCATGGTTTATTATGTGCGGATAAAGAAGTGAAAAAGTCTGCTGCCTTAATGTTTGCATCATTATCCACATACTTTGAGATTGATTTTGGTATTCGTCCATCACACGCAAAGGATATAGCCTTTCCTACTGATGCCACGGAATTTGTTGTCTCTGTATCTGATTATCTTTCCAAAAAATTTCCCTCGATGACTGATCGCTTTATTAAAGCATTTTTGGATAATTATGATGCTTTGCCAGACGATCGAAAAATGAGTGCAATAAAGTATCTATCTCCATGGATTGATAACGTATGCTCACATATATTATTTCAAGGTGAGTCGAGTGGAAAAGATCGTGTTGCTGAGATAATTCGACAATTTTGTAAAATATGCTCTGGTCAACAAAAGGATGCAGTTTTACTTAACGAATTCATCTGGAAAAAATTATTTAGTGGAACGAAATTGACGTCAATTTTAATTGACGAGGTAGTAGCTTACACTATTGATAATAGGAATGCAGGCCCAAATTGGTCATTCACAATATCTGTAATTACCCCATCTGTTGAAGTATGTGGTGAAATAATTTCAAGATTAATTCTGTGTATCAATGAAGCTAAAATAACGGATTCGATTATTGTTTCCCAAAGTAAGCTATTTGAAATCACTGTATTAGTAAAAATTGCCACATCTTTACTATTTAATTCTTATGTGTTTGCTCGATTATATCTTCCAGATATATTTTTTATTACTTCACTTTTCATTGATCACCAGTTGTTGAATTTCGGCGATGATCTTCAAAAGCTAGTAATAAATACAGTGCATTCTTTTTTTCATAAGCCTGATCTCGGCCCAGAGGAGGAGGAAGTAATCAATCGTACTATTATGTTTTTCGGGGGCCAGAAAGCTAAAATGTTATTTGCCCTAAATCGTGAAACCCATTCTAATACAGAGTATTCTCAGATATATATCAAAGCATCGGGTATTGATTTATTGTGTAATGTGATGAAAGAGTTTATTACAACTTTAGGTGGTAATGACGACATATCTAGCTGGAAAAGTCGTTGGGCAACTCACGCCACCAACATTTCGTTTAACAAGTCATCGATATTCAAGGAAAGGGCTATCGTTCTTGTTGGAATTCTAGCTAAGGATGGTATCAACGATTCCGCTGCATTAAGGATCTTAAAACTTATTACAAAATCTGATATTGATGCAATTGGACATGAAGCATATCTTTGTATAGCTTGTGCACATTTATATCAGGGATTATCAAGTACTTCAAAATTACCTCCAATTTTATTATGGTCTCATCTTTGTTATTGTTTAACCCTAAATCCAATCTTGTATCAGGTAGCTATTGAGTCATTAATTAATGTTCTAGGAAAAGCTATTGAATCTGGTCCTGATTATTTGGATAGAATATTTGCACATAGATCTGCATCTGAACCATATATCACTGAATTTGAGAAAAGACATAAACTACATATTACCAAATCTAATCTTGGCTTTCATGTATTCTTCCTTTTGAGCCAGGGGCTTAAGTCTTCTCAATTGAAGAACACTTCATTGTGTTGTATGAAATCATATTTCAAAATTAAGTATTTGAATAAGGATCTCAATAATGGAAACTTAAACAGTACTAGAGCTTATTTGACATTTATTTATTTCTGTACGACAGATGACAGTTTCTATGATTATATCGATGAAATTGAAATGGAATTAACTGAATATCAAAATATTGGTGAATTAAAGATTCCAAATATGTTAATCGAATTCCTTCTTTCTGATATTGGAATTGCTAAGTTAACACTAGTATATGCAGCACATCTTTTTAATTGTGAAACAGTTGATTCTTTATTCAAGAATAAGTTTCTTCAAGTTTTCTTCCATATTTTTAAAGTTAGAAAAAATTACTCATACTTTTTATATCATATTATCAAAGATGGAATCAACACTTATATGATGGAAACAAGTTCGGTGAATGACGTTGCTTCTATATCTGAGATTATGATATCTATAATTGATAATCCAGAATATGATGAAAATAAATTAATTAGTGATGTTAAGGAATTGTTTGAAACATATAGCCTAGAAACATTGAAAAGTTCTATGAGTAAGTCATTCCATCAAAATAATCTAGCTATTACTGAAGATAATGATGAAGACGATGTGAAAGTATTCCAGGAAATGACGTATAGAAGTATATGCTCTATTGTCGAAGGTCAAACTTTAGAAGATTAAATTTAATAGTAAGATTCGTTATCTATTATCAATTTATGGATTATGAAATTATGACTTGTGTATTTTAATTATATAGAAATTTTCCTAATTTACGTGAAATATTATAACTTCAGATGTATAAATGAAATGCTAATTAATTTTGGATAAGTTTCATGCTTTGCTCAAAATCCTTTCTATGCAATCTAAATAATAGCATTGTTGCCCTAGCATCTTCTACTGATGAATGTGAGCCACCTTGGATATCCATTTTTAGAAAATGTGCAGATAATTTTTTCAAGCTAGGTGTTCTTCCCATTGATATCTTTCGGAATGGCTTATATTGAGATGTATCTCTAATTCTGGACTTTGAGTGTGATAAAAATAATGATTCAAGATCATGATGAACAGCATGTCCAACCAATATTCTATTTTCTAATAAAGTGGACGTTCTCTTCTGCGCTTCTTCAAATGATATAGCCTCATTCATATGTTTTGGAGTAACACCACTTACCCATGTTCTCCAATCAGTAACTTTTTCTCTAGGTTTAACAAACAGATCTAATATGATATGGCCATAAAAGTTTACAATAGAAACTCTTGCTAATGCCGATTCTTTTCCTTCTGGCCCAACACCAACAAACTCACAATCGATTGCTAAATATTTCCCAGGTTTCATCTTACGCAGGTCGTTTCCCAAAGTATGCTGAACATGATTTTTAGCTTTGAATAAGTCCTCTAAACTAATATCATTTTCATAAGCCCATAATGTATCTTTTAATGAAAATGCATTTGAATCCTCGTCAACCTGGTCGTTGATTTTGCTTACGTTTATTTGTTTTTCAATGACATCTTTCTTTATATTTGTGTTTTTATTTTTTTGTTTACTAATTTTATTCTTTTTTGATACTTTACTACCATTTGAATTGCTCTTAGTATTTATCTTAGAGCTTAGCTTTTTCCAGTTCAGTGATAATGAAGACATAATGCAAATAGTTTCTTTTAATTTAAATAACTATCTTAAAATTTAGAGTCTGATGAGCATTACTGAAAAACGTAAATGCGGCTTGTGTATTATGCTAATATAAATTTGATCTATATACTTTCAAAACCCATTTCAATTTGTCAATAATTTCTTGACATTCAATAATATTAGATGCTTCTAGGTCATATTTCTTCCTTATAGTATCCTTCGAGTTGGTAGGATTATCCACTTGCTTCGATATTACGATTTTAAAGTGATTTGGGTTTTTACTTGATTTGTATTGTTTCAACTTCGTAATTTGTGTTATATGAAAGGAGCTAGTTTTCATCATCAGTTCTTTATAATAATTATTATAGTTGTAATAATACAAATGATGGTGATGGTGATGATTGTGACTTTCACTAGGTAATGTATGATCTAAGTTTTTTTTAAATGCAATATCATCAGGAGGTGTCAAATGTATATAATCCCCATCAATGATTAATGATTTTTCTATTTTATTAAGAATTGTATTTTTCTTTCTCCATACTTTCCATTTAAAGTAAATTGTATTAAGATTAGTTGGTAATTGTAAATTTTTACCAAGCATCATATCGTTTAGATATTTCTCAGAGTCATTCTTCTTTTTATTCTGAACACTTGACTTTTCAGGGAAGGTTTTGGGAATTTCACCTTTGTAATCATCCGTCTTAATCGAAAGGGATTGGAATTTTTCTTCGATTTGTTTTTTGGAAGGTGAAATAAATGGTGATGCAAAGGTAAAGTCTGATGGGGTAATAATATCATTCAAAACTGAATTTTCACTAATTACAGAATCAAGACCACTAATTTTTTTATCATTTGCAGGAATAAGTTGAAATGTATCCCCAAGAACATTCTTAACACTATCGTTATCTCTCAAAGATCTCGAATGCTTTTCATTCACATGAGGAACTGATAACAAATTACCTTGTAACAATGAATTTTCTTTTTTGGGATTTTTATTGGTAATACCATTATTTGCTTGATTTTCGATTCTTTGCGACTGTCTCAACTTGTATTTATTTGGATCCAAACCATGTTCGGAACAAATATTTTGAATAAGTTCAATCACCGTTATATTTGGATTAGCATTATGTTTTATAACCTCTATATTTGAAGATCCAGGTAATGGTAATATTACAATAGTGAGTTCGTAACTTCTGTCTTCTGTGGAATGGTTAATACTCAAATCGGAATCTTTACTAAGACTACGCAATTTCTTTTCACGCTCTTCTAAATGCGTAAGTTCTTTCTTGTACTCCAAGGAAAGTGGACTCTGCAATTCATTCTTTATGATTTCATTTACATCATCCACTTTACATAAAGCCACTTCTTTAAGGTTATTATATGACGAAAGTAGACGATTACGTTCCAATATGCCAAAGGATCCATAATTTTCTCCATCTTCATCAACGAGCTCTAGTCTCCAATGATTTGGGTTTAAACGAGATGTGTTTTCAATTTGGTTTCCAAAATATGAAACATTTGATATATTTAATAAAATGTAACCAATACAATCCACGATAGCAATATTATTATTAATTTCCAAATCTTTGATTAAAGAATCTCTAGCAGGAGGTATAAAGATATTTAATTTTAAAACTTTATCTTTATCTTGGTTCTTGCTATAAGCAAATGAGTAATATGACAAAAGATTATTACCGGAGGATTTAAATTTTGTATGGATCATATCACTCAAATGTGAAACAGATTTTTTCGACTGTATTATTGCTGAAGGATCTATCTTCGTGAAATCAAGTTGGTTCTTTTTAGATGTAGGTAATGGTCTTCGTTGATTAATCTCCGATAGACCAGACCCTGATGTATTACGTTGAACATTAATACCGTTCAAATTTTGAGAATTTTGACCTTTTAAGTTTGAAGAAGATAACGTTTTCGAAAGGCTCGAATGCTCTAATGAATTTTGTCTCTTTTTTCTTCGTAATTTCTTCGAATCAGCCTTGAAACTAGAGAGACTCTCTAATCTTCCAAATGAAAAACTTGGTGAATTGTTAGTTTCATAAGAATCTAGCAATATCGAAGAGTTGAGAATAGAATCTGTCTCAATATCTGTAAAAGCGGAATCTGACGATGAAACATCGTCAAAATCTTCTTCTTCCACATCATCATCGTCTTCATCATCGCTATATAAATCCTTACTCGTGGCTGTATTTTCTTTCAAAAATTCATTGTTATCATTGGCGCCAATTATCAGGTTCCCATCGTCCTCAGACTTTGATTTTATATCGTGTTTATAAATCATTGAGTTTTTCACAATTTCTCCAGTTGACGTAACCGGAACACCAAAATCACTATCAATAGTAATGGCATCACTCTCATTATTGTCATCTTTGTCCGAGTTCTCTTCTATAATTGCATTTAATATCCTTTCGCCTGATTTTTGAGTCTCTAACGATGCTGAACTCTCACTATCATTGTGGCGCTCTTTATCTGAGAAGTTTTTATGATTAAAAAATTTGTGTAATTTGGGTTTCGATAATCTATTTTTTCCTCTAATAGTCTTAGTGTAGTTCAATTCAGTTGGGTTATTTTCTTCATGAATCAGATCTGTATAGTTTCCATAATATACAACCTCATTTTCATTCATCTTATTCAACAATTGAGAATCAAGTGTCAGATCATCATTAGATAATTCATCCTTTGAGATATCCTTATTAATTTTAGGTAGTTCTGAACTTTTCTTCTTCTTAAGTCTCTTTTTAGGTGAAACAGACGACTTCTTTCTGGGATTTTTTTCCCCCCTAAATTGATGATTATTATTCTTCACCGATTTCTGAACGTGCCTGGCTATATCAAACGATATAGGAGGGGAATCCAGTACTTCTAATCTCTCAAAGACTACTCTATCTTTTCCTTCGTCCTTCTCTATTCTCATTGGTTTAATTATACGATTGGCGTATTCAGCATCCTCCGCTAGAGCTAAATGAGTAGCCCGTAGATGGGAAATCAAATGCATTGTTTCTAAGGGAAAAGCCATGTCTTTATAAATAATTTCGTATTTTCAGTATACCATTTTACGAAGCAAACCTACCTATTAGGATTCTAGGTAAACGTACAATTCCTTTAAATCTTCTGGTTTAGGATAAAGAATCCAATTGCTCTTTTTAATATATAGTCACGTGATTTGATTTACCAACTGAATTTGGATAGAATTGTTGTTTAGGCTTGATGAATCCTGCTATTTCTAACAAAAGAATTAATTTGAAGGATTAGCCTAGACAGTAGCAAGTTTACTCGATAAATATAAGAAGATTGCTGGATAGATATTGATTGTGATCTTTGAATTATTATAATGGAGAGATAGAGAAATTGGCGATAATATACACCCCTTTAGAATTGCTGCTGAAACGAAAGATCATAATACATCACCAACAAAGAATTACAGATGACAGCGCTTAAACGAGTGTTTTCATCTAGAAAATCAAGGCGCCAGAATGCTGAAGAAATTGCTGATATTTATAACACCTATACGGTGGACAGCAACAATTCAGTGGACACCTTGTCTTCAAAGGAACATCTTGCAAGTCTAGTAGATAACGGGTCAAATGTGAGAGAAGTGAGACATATACCTCAAGTACACATTCTGTCTAGATTATCTTCTTTACAATTAGATGAGGATAAGAATTTCACTAAAAGTGCACCTCAAACACCTACCTCTGGAGGTTCATTTGATTTTCAATTGCGCCAAGGAAATATCGTTACTAATTCATCACTCAATGTTCTCCTTGATACTCCAAATAATCTGGCCGAATTTAGGAAATTGGTTGATTCACCTTCCGAACTTAATTTACATGAGAATGATGCAACAGATAAAGAGAATGAAGATTGGAATGAAAGAGGCGCTGCTATACGTAAAATTGATGATATGGAATCCAAATATAAAGTGATAAAAAGAAATGTAAATGATTTTACTTTTGGTAAGCATATTGGTGAAGGATCATACTCTACTGTAGTTTTAGCCACCGATAAACATAACTCAAAACAATATGCCGTGAAAGTCCTAGATAAAAGGCATATCATAAAAGAGAAGAAAGTAAAATATGTTAATATTGAAAAGCATGCATTAAATAGATTGAGTGGATCAAGAGGAATAATATCATTGTATTTTACATTTCAAGATAAGGATTCTCTTTATTTTGTTCTTGATTACGCTTCCAATGGGGAATTACTATCTCTTATAAAGAAATATAACACTTTGAATGAAGATTGTGTTCGTCTTTTTGGAGCCCAGATTTTGGATGCTATCAAATTTATGCATGATAATGGTATTATTCATAGAGATATAAAACCAGAGAATATTTTGCTTGATGACGATATGAGAATTAAAATTACTGATTTCGGCACTGCCAGATTACTCGAAAGGAAAGATGATGAAAGCCAGGAATATCCTGTAGATGTTAGAGCAAAATCATTTGTTGGAACAGCGGAATATGTATCTCCTGAATTATTAGAAAGTAAATATTGTGGAAAACCAGGTGATATTTGGGCTTTTGGGTGCATTTTGTATCAAATGATTGCAGGTAAGCCGCCTTTCAAAGCAACTAACGAATACTTAACGTTTCAAAAGATAACAAAGTTGCAGTTTGCATTCAGTGCTGGATTCCCTCTTATTTTAAGAGATTTGATAAAGCAAGTTTTAGTATTACAACCTTCAAAAAGAGCAACGATTCCTCAGATACAAGTTCATCCATTTTTTGAATCCATCGATTTTAAAAACCCAGATCTGATCTGGGAAGCGAAAATTCCTGAATTAGGACCATATAAGATGACTGCAAAATCAATGATGAAGATGAAAGAAAAATCTAATGTGACACATACTACATCTCCATCAGTTCAGAAACCTAAGAAGGTAACCGAAGAAAAGAAGAAAAAGCTAAAGCAACAAGCTGATCCAAATGTGAATCCAGCTTCTGTTGCAGCTTACGTTCTCAATAAGAACGATAGTCCTACTATGGAACTGAATCATAATAGTCTGAATGGTCACTCGAAACAAGTATCATCTCCTGATTATATTCCAGGTACAAACATCTTAAGACCCAACATTAATAAACTTGGTTCCTATGCTAGACAGTTACCTAAGAAAAAGGCCACAGCCAAAGTAAAACCAAGAGTTATGGAAGTATCTGCTTTTGGTCCACTTGAAGATACTTGGGTTCAATATTTGACTCACCCTGATGAAAGAATTTTGAAAACAGGTATGGTAACGGCTTATAAAATGCCAGCAGAAATATTGGAAAGAAAATATAAACTAAAGGATTGGAATTATCCATCTAGTGGGAGTTTACTATCGAAAGTTGTCAATGCTTCGAGCAGTTTAAATGGCTCCTACTCTGACCAAGAAACATACAATGATGAAAATGTATTTATTGACTATTACGAAATATCTGAAACTGAGGAACCACTTTCCCCATTGGTAGATGATAATTCCGAGAATGCAAGTAATAATGGTATTAAACTGCATACCTCTATTTTCAAAAAATTCTTAAAATCGCATGATAAAGATAAGAAGGACAAAGATAAAGACGTTGCAGCAGAAGATACAGAGGTTACAGAACGAGAAGCAATTCGTACCAATCCATTAGAACAACCAAGAGTGTGTACCTTAGTTGTTACAACTCATGGAAGGGCTTTGATACTTATTAAGAATAAAGCATCATATAAATTAGTAACTGAGGTTAAATTAAACTATCCTCAGGTGCAAATTAGAGAAATTCTTCAATCAAACAATAAGTTTCAAAACCTTTTTCCTACGTCAGGAATATTTGCTATTACAACTTCTGATAATTGTATTACATTTGAAGTAGATAAACAATTCTTAGCTCTGTGGACCGAAGTATTGGCTAGATCTAAATTCAATCAAGGTGAAAGAGAAAAATCAATAAATGATGAAAGGACAAAGAAAAGGTTAGAGAAGTCTGTATCTCCAGTTTTACAAAGTTCGCCAGTGTTTACATCTGGTAATGAAAATAGACCCGTTACCTCTAATACAGACTACTCAGATGTCATGTCTCCGAGAAATTCTATTAGGGTCTCATCTGATCATAAACATCAACACACAATGATGCCAGGTAAACTGAAGAAGCTGACTAAACGGAAACCACCTACACCTATTAGAACGACTTTCGACTCTGGATTATCTGGATTAGGTGTAGGAAGCGAAGGAGGGATCCTACACGCAGCACAATTAGCAGTTAATGGTACCAAAGTTACTTCGCCTGTTCCACGAAGATCAAGTTTTGATAAAGAAAGTCCGAAGACATCTAACCACACCTATAGCTCGACCTCTAATAATAATTCTGGCCATAAACCTGCAATTACATCAATGAATTCCAAATTTTTAGCAAGAAGTCTGAGAAAAAAATAAATAAGAATTAGTACGTATAGAGTCTTAGAGACCTTAAATATATAATATGTTCTTGATTTTATATGTTCTTGATTTTGTAATTATATCCATGCATAATCAATTGATGACAGTGATATTTATATCACATGCTTTATATCACATGATATACTTGTGATTTATAAAAGCAGTCACTTTGACACGGGAATTTTATTCGTTCTCAATCTCTCGACTGAATATGTGTTACCCGCATTTTTCAGATTGCTTTTGTGTAACCAAAATTTTCACATAGTGTGCGAGACAGTGGTGATGGAATTGGTCGTACTCCTCCAGTCCTAACTTTATTAAAACTGATTAAAATTTTTCAATAATTGTATACTTGCTTAATTGCATATTTAACATCACATAAAAATGGCTAAATTTATTAAATCAGGCAAAGTTGGTATGTATCTATATAATTTGAACTATTAAAGAGTCCATTATTTATCAGTTTGAGGAGTTTTGAATGAGTTTTGGTAATTTGAAATTTTGACTGGAATTAATTTGAATTTTAAGAGAAAAAGGATTAAGCAGTAATAAGGAGGATATAAATTACTACTTTCAAGAATGATTATAATTGATAGTAGCAGTATTATAGAATATTAGAAGATGGAACTACTTGAAAAAAAAAAAGTAAAGATGTTCATAAACCATATACTAGTATTGAAACGATTCTGAATAAGCTAGAATTCTGTATTCTTCTGAAAGGATTATGGACTCAAAAGAAACGTCTGGAAACATTTTACTAACAGTTTTAGCTATTGTCGTTCGTGGTCGTTTCGCTGGTAAGAAGGTCGTCATCGTCAAGCCACACGATGAAGGTACCAAGGCTCACCCATTCCCACACGCCATTGTTGTTGGTATTGAAAGATACCCATTAAAGGTTACTAAGAACTTAGGTGCTAAGAAGACTGCCAAGAGAACCAAGGTCAAGCCATTCGTTAAATTAGTTAACTACAACCACTTAATGCCAACCAGATACTCCTTAGATGTTGAATCTTTCAAGGCTTCTGTTACCTCTGAAGCTTTAGAAGAACCATCTCAAAGAGAAGAAGCTAAGAAGGTTGTCAAGAAGGCTTTAGAAGAAAAGCACCAAGCTGGTAAAAACAAATGGTTCTTCACTAAACTTAACTTTTAAAATATGTTACATATATATAATTTATAAAGAAGGGTTTAAAATTTGTTTATATTAGTATTATTTTGCTGTTTTTTCTTGCATGGGTTTAAAATAAACAATAATTTTATGATTTTAAAAGAAATCACTATAACACATGTAAGTAATAATGTATATTTACTTTCGTACTAATAGGATTATTAATAAATATTAGTATAACTATAGTTTGTGAATGTAGACTAATCTGTAAAACTTTTCAATCTGACATTTACGCAATATGCAAACCCTTCTAAATAATTTATTTCATTGATGATTAGAAGCAGATTCTTGAAAATCTAGGTAGATAATATATATACATAATGGCTGAAAATAATATTGAAGAAGGTGTTGCTAAGTTGGACATCAAGTCTGAACAGAAGATCACACCATGGGAAGTTGAAGGTGCTGTTGTTGATGGTGAAGCTCAAGAAATTGATTATGATAAATTAATTAAGCAATTCGGTACCAGAGCCATTACCCAGGAAACTTTAGACAAGTTCCAAGCTATTACCGGGCATGAACCTCATCCTTTCTTGAAGAGAGGTGTCTTCTTCTCCGAAAGAGATTTGACCAAGATCTTGCAAATGTATGAACGTGGTGAGTCATTCTTCTTGTATACTGGTAGAGGACCATCTTCTGATTCAATGCACTTGGGACATATGATTCCATTTATTTTCACTAAATGGTTACAGGATGTTTTTGATGTTCCATTAATTGTTGAATTGACTGATGATGAAAAATTCTTGTTCAAGCAGAAATTAACCATTGATGATGTTAAGGGATTTGCAACTGAGAATGCTAAAGATATTATAGCTGTTGGATTCAACCCTGAAAACACTTTTATATTCTCTGATTTACAATACATGGGTGGTGCATTCTATGAAAATGTGGTTAGAACTTCTAGACAAATCACCACTTCCACAGCTAAGGCTGTCTTTGGTTTCCAAGACTCCGACTGTATTGGTAAGTTACATTTTGCCAGTATTCAAATTGCTACCGCTTTCCCATCCTCTTTTCCAGATGTTTTAGGTTTACCTGCAAAGACTCCATGTTTGATTCCATGTGCAATTGATCAAGATCCATATTTTAGAGTCTGTAGAGATGTCGCTGATAAATTGAAGTTCTCTAAGCCTGCATTGATCCATGCTAAGTTTTTTCCTGCATTGCAAGGTGCTTCTACCAAGATGTCAGCATCTGATTCCACCACTTCCATCTTCATGACTGACACACCTAAGCAAATTCAAAAGAAGGTCAATAAGTATGCATTTTCCGGTGGTAAGACTTCTGTTGAAGAACACAGACAATTTGGTGGTAACCCAGATGTAGATGTTGCTTATCAATACTTGTCGTTCTTCAGTTATGACGACAAGAAATTAGAAGATTTGGCAAATGGTTACAGAAAGGGTGAAATCTTATCTGGTGAAATGAAGAAGGAGTGTATTGACGTATTACAAGAATTTGTTCAAGCATACCAAGAAAGAAGAAGTAAGGTGAACGAAGAAGTTGTAAACTCATTTATGAAGCCACATAAATTAGTTTATGGCCAAAAGGAAAGATTAGTCCCAGTCAAGCCAGCTGAAAAGAAATAGATTAATATTTTTAATGCTCTTTAATATAAAAATAACTATAGATATATACATGTAAACTAGGAAACTAGGATAAGAGCGTCTTGATATTCGCCAATATGAACATCATTTTCTCAAAATCGTTGTCACCTGCTGCGTCACCTTTCCCAAACCATTTAGAACCAATTGATAAGATGACATTTTTAGGATTTTGGGATTGCAATACTAATTTTCCTATTTGGGATGCTACCACCTGTATCTTCAAATTTTGGTGATTTCCTACTAATATCACCGGCTCCACTCCGGCATCTTCTTCGTTATTTAATGTTGTGTTGAAGTTTATTGCTTGTCTGGATGATATTGGAATATCAAATGTAGTGTCCATGGCACCATCAATCTGCACATTGATCACTATCTTATCACCAAGTTCAATTTTTTGGAAAAAGAACTCAGTATTGACATCGTCGTCATATTTTGCACTGACAGTCTTGCTAAATCCTGTTGAGTCGTGATCCATGGCTGCTATTTATTGGTTAGATTAACATTAGGCTTCAGATAAACTTGTGTGAAATAAATTGAAAAAATATCCTGCAGGTAATTTTGAGTAAAAAAAATGATTTGAGCTGCAATAAGCTTCCAATTACTACAATAGGAGTTTAGGATATGTCAAGAATGCCTCAAATGGGTTATTAATAAAGCGCATAATACATGTACTAGATACGTTAATATGTCGTAACGGTAGTCATTCAAAACCCTACGAAAAGAAATTTTCAAAACACAGTCCTCAAAAATGTACAATAGCTATAAAAATCTCAATAGTATAATTATCAAACTTGACTAACCGTCGTAATACAAGCGTATTATACATAGAACGCTATAGCCTTTTTCTTATGAATGAAGTAACCCCAAAAGTCTCGGTGCAATTCAATTTAATTTTTATCCGAGCACATAATAATGGTGGGAATTCTAACAAGTTGCACCCAATATGTGAAGGATTTTACTTAACCCCAATCTCACTCGCTAAATACAGAACTAAGTTCTCGTGAAAATTTGTAGTAGTTTTAACGATTTATCGACGAACCATGTCGTATAATGATATTCAGCTTATATATTCCCGTAATATCTGTCTACTGTGTTAAGTCATAAGCATATTTGTCAATCAGTTTTCTGATCTAGCGTAAAAAATTTGAATGGCCCCATCATTACCATAATCTTAGTAATTGATGACCGAGCGAGAATCGTAATTTTCTAATCAGTTCTATTCCATTAGTCACTTAGTTTTTCATTTATATAGGTTAATTGCCAAAATAAATTCTTCGAGAAAACTTGAAAGTTGTAGCTACACAACTGTTAAATACATCCGCTACAAGTATACTTTATCCAAATAACTTCTAATTTAGTCAATATGTCGCAAGTTTTCAGCACCATACCCGAAGCTTTGGAAGATATCAAGAATGGTAAGTTCTTGGTAGTAATGGACGACGAAGATCGTGAAAACGAAGGTGACTTGATTATGGCAGCTGAGTTAGTCACACAAGAAAAGATGGCATTTTTGGTTCGTTATTCTTCAGGTTATGTCTGTGCCCCATTATCTAAAGAAAGAGCTGACAAGCTTGAATTGCATCCAATGATCGAAAACCAAACTGACAGACACGGTACTGCTTACACTGTTACCTGTGATTATGCACACGGTACCACAACTGGTATTTCTGCTCACGACAGAGCCTTGACTGTCCGTAAATTGGCCGATCCTCTGTCCAAGCCGGAAGATTTCATCAAGCCAGGCCACGTACTTCCATTAAGAGCCGTTCCAGGCTTAACCAACAAAAGAAGAGGTCACACAGAAGCTGCTGTGCACTTATGTGAATTGTCAGGCTTACAACCAGCCGGTGTAATTTGTGAATTGGTGAAGGATGAAGACGGATTAATGATGAGGTTAGATGATTGCGTCAAGTTCTCCAAGGAACATGACATCAAGATCATTAATATCAAACAACTTGCTGAATTTGCTACATCTTCTTGATTATGATTATGGTAAATACGTAAAAACAATGCTAGTTTATTTATAGATACTTTAGTGTATAGTGATTCATCTAATGAACGTAAATGCTACTTATTTTAACAAGAATTGTGCCTTTCTCTTACCTGAAACTTCATCCTTAACTGACATAACATCAACCTTAACCTTATCAAAGATACCAACGGTTCTTGTCTTACCCTTCAAGTCCTTGTATGTCAATTCAAATTTGTCTTCGTCGTAATTAGCTGAGTTGACGTCACCTAATGTTTCCAATTTGATTAAACTTTCTACACCAAACTTTGGAACTAAAACAACAATACCGTTATTAAAACATTTAATAACATAACCTTCTTGTTGCGATTCATTATTCTTCATAACTTGTCCGACGTAGTATTCAATACTGGCTCTACCGGCAAATTGAGCATTTCTATGACGTCTATTGATATTCTTAACAATCATTTCCATCTTGGCCTTATCTCTGTGACTAAGATCCAAGGATTCAAATCCAATGGCACCAGCTAATTGTCTATGAGCAACAATATCACAGTATCTTCTGATAGGGGATGTGAAATGAGTGTAAATATCAACTGCTAAACCATAATGTTTGAATTCGGGATAACCATATGATCCTGATGGGAAATATTCTGCTGCCATCATACATCTTGTCGACATAATACGTAATAATGTGTTGAAATATTTATCATTAGGATCTTCACATCTATCCAACGAATCAGCTAAAGCCTTGGACGACTCTAAAGATATCGACATACCATTCTTTCTGACTCTCAACATCTCATTAAGGGTTTCAAAGTTAGTAGCAGGTGGTGGTGCGTGTCTTCTTAACATGGCAGTTTGTGGATATGCATCATAAATCTTTCTAGCAACAGAAATATTAGCGAACAACATAAATTCTTCAACCAAAGAATTCGTTTCCAACAATTTCTTGATTTCAACTTCGCCAGGGTCTGATGTTTCACTATCCATATGGACTTTAACTTCTGGTGATGCGAGATTTAAAGCACCGGCATCTAATCTCTTTTGTTTTAATTTCTTTGATAATTTCAAAAGAATTCTCATAGATTGCGTCAAGGGATCATTTTGAGCTTTATCATCGATTCTTAATTGTGCTTGCTCATATGAAAATGCTTCTTTAGATTGTATAATGGATTTAGTATAGTCAATATTTACAATGTTTGCATTTTCATCCAATTCCCAAATGACAGAAAATGCGTACCTTTCGACATAAGGTTTTAAGGAACATAAGTTGGTACCTAATAACATAGGCAACATATCAATTCTTTTGTCAACTAAATAGACAGATGTACCTCTTGCTGCACCTTCATTATCTAAGGCTGTGTTGGCCTTAACGAAATGTGTAACATCAGCGATATGCACACCAACTTCATAGTTACCGTTAGGTAGTTGCTGAGCATGTAATGCATCATCGATATCTACACAATTTGGAGGATCAATGGAACAAACTAACTTATCTCTTAAATCTCTTCTCTTTGAGTAGGTACTATCAGCATCTTCAACACTAGTAGGAACTTTCCAGTCGCTACCTTCCTTAGGTAAACAATCAAGAACGTTCTTAGAGAATGGTCTATATTCAACATCATGTTCTAATAATAAGGCTTCAGTTTCAGCTTCAGCACTTTCGATAGCACCTAAACATCTAATAAAATGGCCCTGAGGATATTTTGAAGTAGATGGCCAGGAATCAACAGCTATAACAATTCTCTGACCTAATAATTCCCTTGCCTTTCTGGTACGAATTCTGATTTTTGGTAATAATTTATCCATAAGAATAACAAAACAGTTTCTAGAGGAACTACCAGTGTCGTCAGCAGAGACAGAAGAAGGAGCAATTTGACCTACATAGTATCTCCAGGATCTTCTCATAATTCCTACAACTTTTGCTGTTGGTTGTAATCTCTTTTGGAGACCTTCATCGCTGGTATTGGCTGTTTCCCTAATAGCTTCTTGAGCTAATAATCTACGTTCCTTATCAGAGACTATACTAGCAGACCCGTCGACATCATTATCATCTTCATCATCTGCATTATCATTTTCTCCTAAAGAGTTTTCTTCAATAATGGTAGATGAAGGTTCTCTCCATTTATCTTTTGGTAAAAGTTCTACTATAACTGAATCACCATTGAAAGCTCTGTTCAAGTTTTTAGATCCAATAACAAGTAAAGGTTTCTTGAAAGCTGGCACTTGAATAGTACCTTCCAAAAAGTTATAAGTAGATATGTTCAAACTACCTTGGTATAAAGTACCGTTCTTTATACCACCCATAATTCTAGAGTTAGAATAGTATTCAGGATAAGAGATTTCCTTCACATTTCCAAAACTGGATTCACCTTCATTTGGAATCAAATCCCTTAAATTATCAGCATTTGGAAGGCATTCAATATACTCGCTTAAAGACTTGGATTCGAGACCTTCTTTGATAGCCTTTTCCCTATTATCTTTATCATTACAAAGAAAAACGATCTTAACAGGTTTTTCAGTATTGTTCAGGTTAAGGTGGGTATTGTACCAGGATCCAACCTTTCTAATAGCTCTATCATTTCTATCGTTAATTATTTCACCTTTTTCACGAGCTACATATGTAGCTTCATTAAATTCATTATGGAAAACCACAAATCTTTTTTCTTCAGACTTAACTAATCCTCTAATTCTTTGGTAAATTGGGAAAGATCTGTTCTTAACTTCTTCTAAAACAGTTTGGGGAATGATAACATCGTAGAAACATCCCACATTTTCTAATAAATCTATAGCATGCAAAATAATGTTTGTGTCTACAAGTATGTAATGATAAGTTCCATTGACCTTCTGAGGTGACTCAGACAATACAAACTTAGGCATCTCACCCTGTGCATCTGCTTTTAAATTACTGTGACATTTGGTACATAACTTAGAGTAACATGGAATATCGTCTCTAAGATAATGTTCTCTGACTATTTTTGTTGCATTACCATTTCTAGATCTTACAAAGACCTTGGATGTAACTGCAAGCCCAGCGGATAACCGTTTTCTTTGTTGAATCATCCTTTAGCCTATAAATTATTAAATATTATCACCTAAAGCTTTCACTTCAGCTCATCAATCCAGGAAATTTTCCTGGATCACGTGTTTCCTCACGTGGATATTATCACTACGTATTTTTGCCACTTAGTATTAAGTATATACCCTATAAAAAATATTAAAATGTATTCATAAATATATTTGGAAACACATTTATTAAGCTTCGTCTAGAAGTGAATACTGATTTAATAAGATGCAATCGCCACCTCTTTCAGGCTCCAAACCATATGTATAAAAAAAGCCCTCCGAAGTAACCACATTGATATGCAAAAGGTTTAATGAAGTTAATTCTTTCAAGCTTGATGCATCAGTAGAATTAGGAGAGGTAGATATAACAGAATCTTTGTCTCTTGATTTAATGTATACTTGAGGCACAAGGTCTTCCTGTAGTTCATTTGTCATGACCGCTAAAGACTTAACATCTTTGCCAATAGAGTTAATTTTCAAAGATGCAAAATGTCTTGTTGGTTCTAGAATTGACGAAAATCTAGAAGGAAGAAAATCTCCCATTTTTTGGGCGGCCTTTCGCCCAAGAATTTGTGAAGAACGTCTAATAATTCTTGCAACAGATAGTCTATTTTGGTCAATTAAAGGTTCAGATCTCTGTTCTTTGAGAGCATCGTCGTTACTGACACCCGAATTAATGCTATTCAATGAATTAACTGAACCAAGAGATAATTTTCTTTGCTTATTAGAGATGATTTCTAATGATTCATCATCGTTGCCTTCTACCTCTGCATCACTGTCATCATCATTATCTCTTATATCTTCATCTTCGGCATCCGGCTCATTTTCGTTTTCATGTTCATTCTCTTCGGCAATAGTTTCATACTCCGGTATTGGCTTGTTTCTCTTTTTACTTTTGTATTTATGCTCAATCGATTCTTCGACTCCTAGTCTGAATATGTGAACAGTTTCACTCGAACTTGTGGCTATCACATAATTCTTATCTGAACTGAAACTTAAAGAATATATTTTTGTTGGATATGTCCCTCTTCTAAATTGATATAGCTTAACTCCGGTTGCTACCGAAAAAACTCTAATTATTGTACCCTTATCGGATGCTGTGGCTAGCAACGTTCCATCCTTGGAGAGTGTTATTGCAGCTAAGCTTGCCTTGTGTGCCTCAATGACTGATAATGGCTGTAAAGTCAATAAATTAAATATAATTACGTCACCAACTCTATTTGGGGTATTACTTACAGATTGGATGTTGTTTTGAGCGGAATTCAATCCACCATTTGTATTAATTCCCGTCACCAACAATGAATCATGGGTTATGGTTTTAGGTGGAGATGGATATGCTAGAAACATGTTTTCCTCGTCAAGAGATATAGCACAAATCCCACCATTATTAGGACTAGTTTCAATAGTGTGTAATAATTTCATTGTGGTCACTTCATATATATATATTTGCTCCTCTAGCAATACAACCATTCTTTCTTTCGTCAATTTTACCTGCAAAATAGCAGAAGGAAATATCAAGTCACATATTGTTGAATTTCTCTTACTATTGACTATCTTTAACTTTCTAGGCGATGACCCCGGTTCATCTCCTAAATATACAATAGCAATTAGTGAAGTGCAATACAACATTTCTATTACACCTACTGCCTGTTCTTTCTTTAGTTGGAAGCATTTGCCAAAAGACGGCTTGCAATTAAATATCTTATACCCATTATTAAGACCCACTGCTACACACGAGGCATCTTGATTAAACGTTATAAAGTTAACCGAATCGTTAGAATTCCTTCCATTCACACTTACTAATGATGACCCTTCGTCACTATAGGTAGGATGCGACATTGGTAGAGCAATTGTATTCGTCAGCGCAGAAACTGGATTAATCATAGTCCATTAAATATGCTATACAATCATATCCTTATATTAGTACACAAGAATTATAATAAGCGTCCCAAATACTAGAACAAAGTTACACAAAATCGGCGATAGATCCAGTTAAGGACCAATTGACTACACTTCTATAAAGAAGAAAAAACAAGTAGACTAAGTAATATAAAGAAAAACTAGTTCTAATTTAAGTACTTAACCAAGTATGTGGAAAATTTATCTAACATTTCTGTGGTAACGGTATGACCAACATTTTCTTGCGTGAATACCTCAGTGTCAACATTACTATTCTTGTACAATTGTACCCATAAGTCAGATAACATTGGAGGGACTAACATATCCTTTTCACCAAAAGCAGCAAATAATTTGATCTTTTGAAATGGGAAGTTTTCAAGAATCTCTTTATCTTGTTGAACGACTCTATTATGTAATTGTTCAGGATAGTATTTTTGGGACGATTCTTCTGGTAAATTAAGTTCATTGTAATCGTAGTAGTACCACTTCTTATAAAATGCATCAGAGTTTGAGGGTTCTTTCAATAATCTCGTAATAAACAAGGAAGTAAGATCTGGACATCCAACGACAGGATTTAAAATGTCAACCAAATCTGGGTAAAGATTGGCGTATCTAATAACAGCATGGCCACCCATAGAATATCCGCTTACAATATTTCTGTATTTGATCTTCGTTCCATGTGTACTCTTGGCATGAGGCGATAAGTAATGTTCCAAGTTGAGATATCCTGGTAAGTAATCCATAATCAACTTAAGGTCAGCATTTGTACCTTCAATACTAGAAAGCATATCAAGAGCATGTGTATCGTTACCTTCGCTCCATGCACCGTTTTTTTTATTATCCACTAGTCTAGAACCGTGATTTCTACTATCTAAAGTCACACAAATTAATGGTACTTGCATTTTTTTTTGGGAATACACTTTTTTAAGAGTGTAATTTGCTATTGATTCGGTGTGGGTATAATTTCCACCTCTTTCATGAACCAAGTACATCACATTTATTGGCAATTCGTCGATTTTCTCAGTGCTGCTGGCTAATTTAGCTTCGAATTCTTTCATATATTGTTCCAATACATCTGAATTGTAGACATACACATTGATTCCTCCGATTAAGTATTTTTGCTTACTGAAGTCCTTGGGATTAAAATCAAATATTCTCATTCTATTTATATAGTTAGGTATGAAATATTAGTTACAAAAGAAAAGGGTTTAAATTACAATGACGCTCGCAATTTATATTTATCGTAGCTTTACAAATTACATGAATACTGATAAAGGCGTAAAAAAATTACATTAACACTATTTATTCTATATATACTGGGGGTTGCATTTTGTCAGGATTTATTGGTATTTTGGATTGGTTTATTCCCAGTAGCGTCGTGTTTGTTGTCATTGTCATCATCGTCAATGCTATCATCATTATCACTATCTTCATCAGATGATTCATCTCGACTATCTTCCTTAGTATCTTTAAGTCCATCTTCATCCTCATCTTCATCTTCATCCTCATCTTCATCATGCAGTGGTGGACCTAATTTCTTCGATACGAAATCAACTACTTCTCTCCATGATCTCATTCCCCCCATAGATATATTACCGTCAACATCAACAAATTTTTCCACTGGCTTTAATATACTTATGTTTGGGTAAGTATCTTGTAATATCGCTATTTGTCTCTTGGTAATTGGATGTGCATACATTGAACTGGTCAATGCCAATGCAGCAATAATTGGCTTAGGAGAAGCAGAATCATTGGTCAAAATTGCATTTCTTTGCAGTTTATGGGTCTCTGTCGAAACAGTTTGGGGAACTGGCCATATACGAATTATGTCATTCAAAAGATCGTCACATAAACCATTGATCATCTTTGCTAGAGTATTGGCAGAAAGTGGTGCGATTAAAAATACGTCGGTCCATTTCACTAGTTCATAATTAAGCATATACTTGCACAAGGTATTAGGAGTTAATTTAGATAAATTGTTTCTTTCACTTTTGTTATTTGAATAATATTTTTCTAAGTCATTATGAAACCATACCTTAACCCCTAAAGACTCAAATTTGTGCAATTTTTCAACTAGAAAATGCTCTGCTGCCTCCGTAAGAACAACTTGTATTTCCAATTTCTCATGGGTATACAATTCAAATAATTTTTCAATGATTAAAAACACATTTTTATGGATAGCAATGCATCCTGTAATTCCCATTAATAAATGCAACTTAGAATCCGGTTCATGTTCTTTATCGATATAAAATCCTGAATCTGTAGAACTATTGGCTGATTGTTTCATAACATCAAATAATCTCTTATCACCTTCCAATGTATATCTTAGAGAATTAACTCTAGATATTGGGGGCGATTTCACTCTGCTTTGGAATACAAGAGGTGGTGAATTTGGTGCGCTCGATATGGCACTATTTGAATTGCTCGATATGATAGGTGATGCTATTGTATGACCAAATGCTGCTTCTTTGTCTACACCTACGGGTGCCGTTTTAGAGTTACGTGAGATTAATCCATGCATGTTCGGGCTGATGGTATCAGGTTTAATGTAGAATAATGGATGCATCTCCTTCTCTCTTTCAACTTCGAATCTATCTGTTTCGTTCAGTTTACCATCACTATTGAGAGAGAGACATGACTTTAAATTCGGATCAGTCGTTACATTTAACGCTGGTAATTCCTTATTATATCCCCCAAGCTTTGATGATCCTTTATTGGGTTCTTTCTTCGGTAAATCATTTCCTGAATGATCTCTTATGCCTTTAAAACTTTCTCTATTTTCAACTCTTTCGTCATTGCTATTTTTTCTGGGTAAATTAATTCTATCCCCAGCATCGTCTTTGTTGCTAAAATTGCTACCATCTTCCACCCGCTCATCAATGCTGTCAAATGCAAAGTTTTCCCCGTGAAATCCTGTAGGTACTCCTTTTAACAAATTGACATTTTCATCGAAGCCTTCGTCCGCACCAGAGATCTTAGTTGTATGAGTCTCTGGGATTTGTGTTCTATCAACACCTTTTTCCCTTTGAGAATTCTGATCACTAGCCGTTCTTCGTGTAGTCTTATTTACCATCATTGCATCTTCACCTGTCAATACCGTGTTATCTGGTTCTATGACCTCCTTCCTAATGCTTTTATCAGTCATGGTTAATTGCCATATAATCAATACAATTTGCAATTAATCATCATTCGATATTTAGTTATCGTTTTTGTATTGTTATCATGTGACCTTTGTGCACATATCATAAATTAAAGCATGTGATATGTCATGTGATACTCAGCTTGTGATCGCAAACCATCCCCGGATGAAGGCAATATCTAAAGCATTGGATAACAGCATGTGAACATTAACGAGGGGAGAATTAGAAATATAAATTGATATAAATAGTCAATTAAGTGGCGATTACTTCAATAAGCAAACTATTTAATTGTAAAGTAGTTAGATTAATACGAAAGAAGCATTGAAAGCCTGATAAACGTATCAAAATCGTCGTGGAGTATTAGCAAATTTAATTAACTATGCCAAAACAAGCACAAAACGGACCTTTAAAGAGTAAGGGAACTGAAAAAGTGTCAAGTGATACATCTGAGACTAAATCAGTTTCTACTAATGGGTCAGCTAGTGTATTAAAGTATACCTCATTGAAAGATATTCCAGTTGGTGTGCAGAGGTTAAGAACTTCATTCCATAAAGATCAAAAAAATCATCTGGTGCAATTCAGATTAAACCAATTAAGAAATCTTTATTTTGCCTTAAAGGATAATAGTGATGCTATATGTGATGCATTATATGAGGACTTCCGTAGAGCTCCATCAGAAACCAAAAGTCTCGAACTTCGTGGAACCTTAAACGATATTCTTTTTACTATGGCTAATCTCCATAAATGGGTTCAACCAGAGAAGGTTACAGCAGTCCCTATTGCATTGGCGACATCTCCTGTGTATATTGAAAGAATTCCCCTTGGTGTTGTTTTAATTATTTCACCATTCAATTATCCGCTTATGCTTTCTGTTATATCTATTGTGGGTGCACTTGCTTCTGGTAATGCTGTGGTCTTTAAGCCATCAGAATTGACTCCTCATTTCTCTACATTGCTTACAAAACTTTTGACAGATGCATTAGATAAGGATATCTTTTTTGCAGTCAATGGTGCAGTCGAAGAAACTACCGAAGTTTTAAATCAGAAATTCGACAAGATCATGTATACTGGTAATTCAACTGTTGGTACTATAGTTGCTAAGAAGGCTGCAGAAACATTAACTCCAGTTATCTTGGAATTAGGTGGTAAGTCACCAGGTTTCGTTTTAGATGATTGTACCGAGAAAGATCTTAAAGTAGTTGCAAGAAGAATTCTTTGGGGTAGATTTACTAATGCAGGTCAGACGTGTGTTGCTGTTGATTATGTTTTAGTTCATAAATCTGTAAAAGCGGCTTTCATTAAATCTTTATTAGAAGTTATGGAAGATGAATTCTATACTGGTATTAACGAATCATCACCAGGTTACACTCACATTATCCATGATAGGGCTTTCACAAATTTAGTAAATATTATTAAATCTTCTAAGGGTGATATTATTGCTGGAGGAGAATCGGATGCAAAATCAAGATACATCGCTCCTACCGTTATTGATAATGTTGACTGGAACGATTCAACCATGAAGGGAGAAATATTTGGACCTATATTACCTATTTTGGAGTATAATGATTTAGACCTGGCAGTTTCTGATGTGGTATCCAACCACGATACCCCATTGGCTCAATATATTTTCACTGGAGGAGCTTCATCAAGGAACAAGAATAAGAAAGTTAATACAATCTTGTCTAAAGTTAGATCAGGAGGTACAATTGTTAATGATACATTAATGCATGTTGCTCTACTTAATGCACCATTTGGTGGTGTTGGTCAATCTGGATATGGATCGTATCATGGATTCTTTTCATACCGTAGTTTTACACATGAAAGAACTACAGTTGAACAAGCTTTATGGAATGATTCTTTAATGAAGGCAAGGTATCCACCAGCCAATGTTAAGAAGGATAAATTTTTGGAAGTTTCTATGAGAGATTATAATGGTAAAATTTGGTTCGGAAGAACAGGTAATGTAAGCCATTCGGGACCTGGTAGTTTCTTCAAATTGAGTACAGCAATTGCTGGTATAGCAACTCTTGGTTATTATGTATTAGGTGGTTTGTAGTATTCTTTATTTATATATATATGTGTGTGTTTGTATGTATGTATGTATGTATGTGTTAATTTATGTGTACTGTTATTATAATAAATTATAATACAAAAAGAAGTAACTACAAGTGCTGAATGTTTTTGATTGAAATAATATCATTATATAGCGCCTATTTTTAATTGCATCATCTGTAATGGATCAGAACTGTATTAGGAAATATAGTAAGTCAAGAGAAAATGGAGTCATGATTGGAATGATATGATAATGACTATGTATCTTATAGAGTGGAGTAGCAACTCTAAGGAAATGCTATATAAGGAATAATTAGTGACTAAGCGAATAGTTATGATGAAAAGTAGTTATATTTAGGTATAATTCAATAGTAATT